>CM031373.1:70803195-71026052 GCA_018208015.1 Medicago ruthenica | reverse complement strand
GATACATTAAAATTTTCAATAATAATATTACAAACAATACAACTGAATGAGTACAATTGACTCGTTTATACAATTATCCAAAAATCATAGAATACACTTTCATATACATATATAATCTGACAACCTCCTGAGCTTGTCCATGACGAGCAACTGCACTCCATCCAGCGTCCTCCTGAAGAATATCATCATGAACATCTCTTGCTAACCTGCAAACCTGCACCAGAAGGATTGGGATGAGACATAATGTCTCAGTGAGCTCCAGCCTAACCTATTGTTGGCAACCACGGGGGAAACCTAGGGTTGTCGTGCCTACTCTTGGCAATCTTGGGGATTCCTACGATCGCCGTCATTCTCTACATATTTCGCGATCAGGGGAAAACTAGGATCGCTATATGTCTTTATCTCATCATATACTTATCATATTCTAGCCTTAAACTTAAACCCATACTTAGTGATCTGGGGACATCCTATGATCACTTTCTTTCTCTGCTGACTACTTATCATATTCTCATAATAATTTCATAAGTATTAATATACATCATTCTTAATCATAAGGTTAGTAAGTCAGCGTTGAACAAACAATAATTATCTGAGTTCATTTTACGGAGTGCATCCGGGTGGAGTAACCCCGAAGTACATCTCCCATTTACCGGTGAAATTCCTATCTGAGGCTAACACCGGACTCCTCTTTCTTTTGTGTGGCTGCCCTCGCGAGCGGTTACTTCAACGTCCCAGCTGCCATTTAAGGCGGTACTTCACGGGGACCCCATGTATTCTAACTAGCGAGACTACAAGAGACACATTAACTTTCTTGACTTGGATGTGTAGCTGCCCTCACGAGCGGTAACTTCACCGTTCCAACTGCCATTTAAGGCGGTAATTCACAGGAACCCCGTGTATTCTAATTAACGAGACTACAGGAGACACATCTAGTCATTTAACTACTTTGTTCTTATTCTTTATATATATACATATAACGTATAACTTATAACTTATGCATATCTGATGCATTCTTTGAGTAAATCATTCTTAAATACTTAACCTACAAAAGATTCTTAACTTTGAACATTAAATCTTTCCTTGTGCATACGCACACTTAATTGAGTGCATCTTAATCATGCTATCTTAGTTGCATTCTCATTCTCATTAATTCTTATCTTAAGTACTTGTAAGTATGTCTAATACTTTCTATAAGCTTTTGCATATTAATGCATTCCTTAAGGGAATCAATCTCCCAATACTTAACATATGAGTATAGGGTCATAGGCTTATCGTTTTCATAAGCCGCTGCTTGATTGTTGGAAATATTCTCATACCCGTCTAAACTTGCCCTCACAATTCTAAGTTATTGTACCATCCTTGTTCCTTATAATTACATCCTTTTGGAAGCCTCTTGGATGAGTTAAAATGGTGTTTAATCATTCTTAAATGTTTTCGGAGAAAACGGATGTGAAAAACCTCGCCTACACGCATCAGAACACCCAAAACAGCTAAGTTGTCATGAGCTGTCCTGATGTGGTCGCTATAGCCACGGCCTGGTCGCTGTAGCGACGGGCTGGTCACTGTAGCGACGGGCTGGTCGCTATAGCGACCATGACAGTTCAGAGAAACTCAGAAATTGCATTTTTCATCATTTCAAACCATTCCAACTTACCCAAGTTTCCCAAAGGTATTAAAAAGGATTTTCTTTAGCATTTAAACAATTTAAACATACTAGAACAAGGAATTGACACAATAAAGAATTAGGGTATAATTTCTAAACTTTACTCAAATTATAATTAACTTTCAAACTTACTCAAAACGGGTTCTAAAACCCTGTGGAGCTCACCTTAAACTTAATTAGTGCTTGATTGCTTGCTTGCCCACTTTTCCTCAAAACCCTAGCTTCCAATTCCTTTTCCTTTTCTTGTTTTCTTGCCCTCTAATGACCCAAGAATCACAACTTGAACTTGCTTGCTTGTGTTCCAAGAATTGATGAAGAGAAATGATGGATTAGTGACAAAGGAGGGGATGGCCGTGAGTTAGAGGGAGAGAGGAGAGGAAAGGAAAGGTTTAGGGAGAGAATGGAAGGAATGGAATGAATGAAAATATCTTGCTTTCCCCCCTTATAAAATCCTCTCTTTCAAAAATATTACAATTTTGCCATTGCTTCCATTTTAATCCTCAATCACCGATAAAAGTCACGTCTAAGCGGGATTTTTACACTTGCCATATAAATAAATCCATTAACTGACAATTTACCAAATTGCCCTTTGCTTAAAACATTTCTGATACATCGTCTCGACACTGATAATTATTCGAGTCTTAAGCGGGATGTTACAATTTGGGTTGGAGATGAATGTTTTGGATGAAGATCATGATTGGTGAAAAAAATTTGCGTTAGAATTATTAAAATGATTTATAAATAATTAAAATATGTTGAATACCAACTGTATGCCACGTGTACATGATTGCACAGTCAACAATCGTCACGTAGACCAAACTTGTGCCAAATCAGCAATAAAGTGGGCCCATGGTCCATTTTAAAAAAAAATTGCAAGGTTGGATTTCAATTTTTTTGTTTACAGGGATGAAAAGTCAAACTCGGTATGTTTTAGCCCTTTTTTTGTAAGCAAAAGTTATAGAATAGTAATTTTATTTTTGAGGAATATATCGAGTAAAATTTAATAATAAGTTAATCGGTTAAAATTGATTAATATTGCCTACATGTTTATTCCATGATCATGATGAAAACAGTATAAAGAGGATGACCTATCAAAAAAAAAAAAGTATAAGAGGATGTTGTGAACCAACATTATGTTTAGGAATAAAGAATAGGCCATATCAAGACTTTGCTTAATAGATTAGGTAAGGTTAGAAAAATTAAAGATTGAGTCTAGTTTATTTGAATACCATTACATTTTTTATATTATCATCTTCTTCTTGCATGTCCTATTTATTTATTTTTTTCAAAAATGCCTCTAGGCATTTCGGATTATATTAACTGAAAAAAGTTTTCCCTTTTTTTATGAAAAAAAAAAAAAAGTTTTTCACCAATTCGAAATATAAAATTTGAAACTATAAGTAGTTCGAATTTTATAATTCAAACACCCTATATGGACTAATCAAGTACAAAAATTGTTAGCATTTGAAGGATTCAAACATGATATGTAAAGATGAACACACTTTGAAGTTTGAAACCTACGTTACCATATTCACAACCAAAGTTCAAGTTGAATCGAGCCGAGTTCGAAGTTTAAAGATGAACCTCATTTGAAGGGTTCACGAGCTTGAATTGAGCCGAGTTCGAGTTGAATAAAAATCGTGACAAATTCGAGTCGAATTTCGAACCAATTCAGTTTTTATCAAGTAGAGCTGAGCTGAACTGAGTTCGATTCAGATCTACTAATTTCCATCCTTGTATCTCCATTACGTTTAATATATATAGGCTTAAGTGTACTTTTGGTCCCTCAAGTTTTCAAATGTTGCCATTTTTGCCCCCTATTAAAAAAATTACAAATTTAGTCCCCTATGAATTAGCTCCTTTGCAATAGTGGTCATTTTTCTAAATTTTGAACAAGTCTACGCTAGTGTGACATGCCACACATGTAATTACCTATTTAAAAATAATAAAAAAGCCACGTGTATAAATTTCAAATTAAAAAAAAAACCACACAATTATTTATGAAATTAAACAAATGAAAAAAAAAATCATAAATTTTCATCATCTCTACACATGATTCAACCCTAAGCATCTTCTTCAACATTTAACTCATAAACTCAATCATTAAACTTCAAAATTCTCTCTCTTATTCCACCACACCACCCTCAAACTCATTAAACTCATAATCATTTTAACTTCAATCATTAAAATGTAGCAAAAATCTCTCTCAACAAACCCTGAATCGTTAAAACTCTCTCTAATTCCACTACACCACTCTCAATTTAATTCCAATCCTCTCCTCCATCACTATCCCCAGCCCACCTTATTTTCCAATTAGATCTAAAACAAAAACAAATTCCAGCGGTAACCATACTTTCCCTTTGTTTGCTGCTACAATCGGAAACAAATCTGATGAGGGTTAATTTGAATCTGCTAAGTTCTGCTACCGTGCTTAACTGTGTGTATGCCGCATTTGTAACTAGGGGTGTGCAAAAATGTGGTTAACTGAACCATATCATCAAACCGAACCAAACTGAACCACAAAAAAACTGAACCTTATTAAATGGTTCATAAACTGAACCACAAATTTAAATCAATTCAGTTAACCAAACTTAATTTAAAAACCAGTTTTAACTTCTTTTGAACTCTTTATTATTTTCTTTTACCAATGTTTAACCAAAAATTATTTTTGAGAAAAAATACAAATTTAAAAACAAAACAGATTTATATATATATAACAATAAAATACTGTCACATAAGTTATATTGGTGTAGTGGTAAATAAATTTTGTAAAGAGGTAAAGGTCAAAGGTTCAAATCTCAAGTTAGATATATTTTTAGTTAAAAGATAATTTAAATTAATTGTTGCAAGCCACCACCGCGACGTCGCCGGAGCTCCGCCGTGAACCACCACCGGCGGCCACATCCCACCCTCTCTTTCATAAATGTTAACTAATTCATTTAATTTATTTATAATTATAATATTAAATTATATATTTTTGAAAAAAAAATATAATATTAAATTATATAAATAAAAGTATATTTAAACATTTATAAATTAATTTAAAAATTTGAAGAAAAAAAATATAAAAATCTCTCAATAAAAAAACTCACAAAAACTTGCTTTAATAAAAAAATACAGTTTTTAAACTGAATTGAATTGTTTTTAAAAATAAACCAGTTTTTTTAAAGTGATTTTTAAAAACTGAACTGAACCATTAATGTGGTTCAGTTCAGTGCAGTTTATGCACTATGAACACCCCTACTTGTAGCCGTGCTACAATTTGTAAATGAATCTACTACGATATGTAACCGTGCTTAACTATGTGTTTGATGCGTTTGTTGACGAGGGTTAGTTTGAAGTATACATGGAAAAGGAATTTAGTTAAGGATCATGCTTTTGTTTTGGGGAAAATTTTATGGGATTTTAGAAGGACCGGCGATTCTCCTTGGGGAACTAAATAGTTAGAGCTTGAAAAAAATGCAAAATCCCATTAAATTATTGATTGAACAGTAATCCCATTTTGCTTGGTTTCTTGGTTCACGAGGATTTCTGGATTTATGGGGTGTTTGGTTTCTGGATTCATGAGGACTTATGGGTTCATGAGTGATGCTCCTCTCGCGTGGAGAAAGAAGATGATGAGTCATTTTAGAGTTAATAATTTTAGAATTTTTGGATTTGTAATGTTCTTTTTTTTTTTTGTAGTTGAAGATGATTGTTGTTGTAATATTAAGAATTGTTGACATGAATTTTGTTTGTGCGTAAAAATGATTTATTGGGCTTGTGCTTGAAGATGAGTTTGTGGGTGGTGGATGGCTTGAGTCATGTCAGAGATGATGAAGATTTATGATTTTTTTCATTTATACAATTTCATAAATAATTGTGTGGCTTTTTTATTTTTTTTAATTTGAAATTTATACGTGTGGCTTTTATTTATTTCTAAAATAGGTAAGTACATGTGTGGGATGCCACACCAGCGTTGATTTAGTCAAAATTGATAAAAATGACCACTATTGCAAAGAGGATAATTTATAGAAGACTAAATTTGTCATTTTTTTAGGGTTAAATATGTTTTTGATCCCTATAAAATCCATAAGCTTTAAGTTTAGTCCTTACTTAATTTTAATAGCTTTTTTAGTCCCAACAAAATAAATTTACTTATAATTATAGTCCCTGCTAAAACAAATTTGTATAATTATCCTCAAACTCTTAAATTTTTTAACGATTTTTATGAGACAGGTTTAGAACACCATGAAATGTTCATTTACTATAAAATTTAGAATTTTTGAACATGAAATGAATTTAATATGAATTTTTTAAACAAAAAAAGTTCAAGATAAAATTAACAAAAATGTTGGATATTTGAAGGTTGGCTACATGTTTGGTAAAATTAAAATGTGCAAGCAACGCGTCTTCAGAAGCTAATTTGTGTCTTCAGAAGCTGAATTTGGATTTCAGAAGCTGGCACTGTTCATCAGACGCAGAACTGGTCTTCAGACGTGTACTGTTCATCAGACGCTGAACTGGTCATCAGACGCATTGTTCAGACGTTGACTAAGGTTGACCTTCAGAAGCTGCTGTTCAGACATTGACTATTGTTGACCTTCAGAAGCTGCTGTTCAGACGTTGACTTGTGTTGACCTTCAGAAGCTGCATTTCAGAAGTTGAATTTCTGCATTTGTTCTGTTAATTCTTTCAGTATCTTTTGAAAATTTGTTTGAAGATTTATCGAGGCTGATGTTTCTAGAAGGCTGATTAATTTGCGTGAAGATCTTGTTGAAGATTAGTTTCTTTTATTTATGAATATATTTTCAAAGGAATCTTTGCAAAATATATTTCAAAAATATATTTCCTTCTATGAGCTTCTAAAGAATTTCAGAATTATATCTTTGAAGATTATATTGTTCATAATTATGTGTGCTGCTGAAGACTATTTAAGGAGGACGTTGCTATTGAAGACCTGGCTGAAAAATCAGAAGTTTTCATTATAAGAGTCTTAGTGTTTTTGAGTCTGTGAGCTGTTGCTCTGTCTTTGTACACCACTCATCTGTTAGAGTTGGTTGTTTTATTTTAGAGTTGTAATTCACTTTAAGCTTTTAAGCACGAGTGATGTCTTTGTTGTTTTGAAGAGTGTCTTCGTATTTGTTTGTTTAAGTGTCTGATAATCACTGGGCTGTGATTACTTGATTGGGAAGTAAGTGGGTTCTTATATCTAGGAGTTCCTAGGTAGAAGTCTATACGGGTAGTGATTAAGTGATAAGGCTGGAAAAACAGGGGTTGTGTCTTGAGTCTTAGAATTAATACTACTTAGTGGATTTCCTTCCTGGATTGGTATCCTCCAGATGTAGGTGATGTTTGCACCAAACTGGGTTAACAAATAATTGTGTTCCTTTACTTTCTGTCTGTTTAATTTTCTGCTTCTGAACTATTGTTTTTCAGACTCTGTTTTTTTAGTTCAGAACCAGTTCCTGCCAGAATTTCAATTGGTATCAGAGCAGGCACCCTGCCTGTATTTGGGTGAGCTCCAGGGAAGATATTTTCTGGCTTTATGGAGAAAGAAGGATGATTTGTTAACAGACCACCTCTGTTGGATGGTTCCAACTATGATTATTGGAAATCACGCACGAGTGCTTTCCTTAAATCAATAGATAGCAAAACCTGGAAAACAGTTCTGAAGGGTTGGAAACATCCAGTTGTGCTTGACAAAGATAATAAGAAGACAGCTGTGTTGAAACTAGAGGAAGATTGGTCCAATGATGAAGATGATTTAGCTCTTGCAAACTCCAAAGCCTTGAATGCTATATTCAATGGAGTGGACAAGAATATATTCAGAATGATCAAGCAGTGCACAATAGCTAAAGATGCCTGCGAGATTCTCAAGACTACTCATGAAGGCACATCCAAGGTAAAACTGTCCAGACTTCAGCTTCTCACCACCAAGTTTGAAAATCTCAGAATGTTGGAGGATGAGAACATACAGGATTTTTACATGAATGTTCTGGATATGGCCAACTCATTTGAGTCCCTTGGAGAAAGAGTATCTGATGAGAAACTTGTGAGAAAGATCCTCAGATCATTACCTAAGAGATTTGATATGAAGGTGACTGCAATTGAAGAAGTACATGACATCTCCAACATGAAGGTTGAGGAATTAATAGGGTCTCTTCAGAACTTTGAAATAGCCAGAACTGATAAGAAGTGTAAAGGTGTTGCTTTTGTTGCAAATGATGAAAACTTATCAGAGGATATTGTGATGCTGAGTAAACAGTTTAAGAAAATTCTGAAGAAGACAAGAACTGATCAATCCAAAGGTGTTAAGTGCCATGAGTGTGAAGGATATGGTCATATCAGGACAGAGTGTGCCACATATCTCAAAAATCAGAAGAAGAGTCTGACTGTGACTTGGTCTGATGAAGAGGATTCATAAGGAGAAGTGGAGAATAAGTCTGCTAAGCATGTTGCTGCCTTTACTGGAAGATGCATGACTGATGATGAAGTTATGAGTTCAGAAAGACTATCAGAGTCTGAAGCCTCTTCAGAGTCTGAATGCAGTGATGAAGAACTGTCTTATGAAAATCCTGCTGCTTTTTGCAAGAAGTTGCATGTTCAATTTGAAGAAGTATGCAAGCAGCTGGAAGAACAGAAGAAAACTATCACTCAACTTCAGATTGAAAGAAGTGGACATTTAGAGAAATTTTTTGTTCTCAATAATGAGGTAACTCAACTGAATTCTCAACTTGATCATATGAAGAAGCAAGTTAGAATGATGAATTCTGCTACTGATGTGTTGGAAGAGATTTTGGAGAATCAGAATCAAGGGAAACCAAATGGCATAGGATTTGTTGATAAGACTCTGAACATCAAACAACAAAATCCTGCTAAGAGGTTCATACCTGCTTATGATCCAATGATGAACAAACCTAAGAACAAATCTCAGGGATCTAAAAGCAGGAAGACATCTCATCCTTGGGTATGTCATCACTGTGGTAAAAAGGGACACATTAAGCCTTTTTGTTACAAGCTGCATGGATACCCCAAGCATACAGAAAAGTGGAACCAGCTGAGAACAAAAGCAAGGTCAAGAAGGTTTGGAGACCAAAATGTGAAAGTGTTGCCCAGAATCTGAAAGATAGGAAAGGAAAGGTTGTTGCTGCTGACAGCAGGCCCACTCCTGCAGCAAAGAAGATTTCTGTTGCTGGACCATCTAAAGTCTGGAGCAAGGTTTTGGTTCCTGTTCAGAAGGCACTAAAAGGAAAAGAAGTAGTTCCTAGTAAGTCTGAAGATGTTGTTAAGCATGATATCATGCCCTGTGTTCAAAAGAGAATTGTTGATCTTGAGAAACAGATTGCTGGGAAGAAGATTCTGAATGTGCCTGAAGCACACATCAACTGAGCAGCATCTGATGTTGTGTCTAATGAAGACTAAGCAACTTCTGATGCTGAGTCTGAAGACTGTCAAGTTGGTGACTGATGTTCTCAATTTCACTTTGTGTTTCTGGTTTGCAAGTGCGCTGTACTCTGCAGTTTTGTGTGTGGATGCTATGTGGTTCTAATCTTTATGATTGGTGCTGTGCTGAGTTCTGTGTTGGTGTTTTTAATGTTGATTCTGAAACTGGCTCTGATGTGATTCTTTGTTTGTTGTTCTGTGATGTGCTTATGCTCTGTTACTTCTGTTTCTTGCTCCTGGTGTTTGCTGGTTTTTTTGTCAACATTGTTTGGCTAAAAAGGGGGAGAAATATGTGTCTGTTTCAGAAGTTGTTCAACAATTCAGGGGGAGTTCCTGAATGTCTGTTTCAGGGGGAGTTCCTGAGTGATGTGTTTCAGTGGGAGAAGCTGTACCTCAGAAACTGATGTTGTATGTTGCAGGGGGAGTGTCTTGAGTCTTAGAATTAATACTACTTAGTGAATTTCCTTCCTGGATTGGTATCCTCTAGATGTAGGTGATGTTTGCACCGAACTGGGTTAACTAATAATTGTGTTCCTTTACTTTCTGTCTGTTTAATTTTCTGCTTCTGAACTATTGTTTTTCAGACTCTATTTTTTTAGTTCAGAACCAATTCCTGCCAGAATTTCAAAAAATATGGACGCAGAAATCAAATTTTGAGATAATTTTTTACTGAGGAACTTTTAGTAAAGTTCTTAACACGTCTATAAAAAATTGTTCAGAAGCATAAGAGTTTAAACATAATTAAACAAATTTGGATTCAATAGAGACTAAAATCGAGTGCATAAATTTTTTATAGGGATTAAAAAAACTATAAAAATTAAGTAAGGACTAAACTTTGAAGGTCCCAATTTTATAGGGACCAAAAACATATTTAACCTTTTTTTTAATATGAGACCAAAATCTCAACATTTAAAAACTTAGGGACCAAAAGTACACTTAAGCTTATTGATAACATAATGATTATATACTCTTTCAAAAAATAATAGTGATTATATACATACTCCTTTGGTTTTCGACACATTGTTTGAAGTGGGATTGAGGAAACTTAATGCATGACTTCATATACATGCATTCTCCTACTCATGCTGATGTGCTTTCTCATCTCATCCTTTTTTTTTCCCACAGTAAAAATCAAGGATAAGCTGAATTGGGTTTGTAAGAATTTGGGGTGGATCTCAGAAGTGAAATGGGCAAGGACATTGAAGTTGGATTATTTTATTTATTTGGTGATTTAATCTTTTAGTTTAACTTATTTGAATGATCATGCATGTATCAAAATTTTATAAAAACTACTGTTCGTAATTTATACGCACTAACGCATTAAAAAGAGCGGAAAGATGGACACGAAGTATCCGTCTAAACGCGCTGGTATATATAACAAAAAGACAATAGTAAAAAAAAGGGAAATCAATTTAAACGTAATAATAAAACGTAAAAACCTGGACATGATTTAAGCATAAAATGAGACCTGGGCATGATTTTGTGGTAAGATTTAAGTGTAACAATTAAATTTAGAGTAAATTACACTCACATTTTCTCTTGTGTTAAAATTTGCACTCTCCTCCTTCGAAAAGTAAAATTTATACTCTCCTCCGCATGAAATGCTTGAGTTACAACTCCCTCCCTTAATAATTCAATATTCACTACTCTTTAATCTATTTTAACATAAATAAATATTTGTATGATATTTACTAACTTTAAACCACAATTTAAGAAAAATAAATTTATTTTTTATAATTTAAATTTCAATGATAATTAAATTTAAACATTTTGTTATTAATTTTATAATTTAGAATATAAAATTTAATTTTAAATAACCTTATTTTATAAACTTTCGTAATTTGTCATATATTTTAATTTTATTTTGTGTCGTTTCATATTTTATAATATGGTTTAAAACTGGTTGTTAATGAAATTGTGAATAAAAATAGAGAAAAGTATGCATTCAAATTTTGATTATATTAAAATGAACCCGCAACATTATTTTTGTTGAAGTGTGTTAGATTGTTTTTTTGATAGATTATTTGAAGTAAAAAAAAAAATTTAAGGGGGAAAAGTGTAGATTTTAACATAAGAGGGTAGATGAATGTAATTCAAGTTTCTCTTAGAGGATGTAAGTGAAATAGTTTCTAATATGTTTTGCTTAAGAGGAGAGATGAGTGTATATTTTAATATAGAAAGAGATGGGAGTGTAATTCAATTATTCAAGCATCTTTCAAAAGAAACGAGTGTAATTTACTCTTAAATTTAACAATAAAAACAAAATTTTCATACAACAAAAGAAAAAGAACTTTATTTTTTTTAGCAAAGAAAAAGATCTTTATTGTCGACAAAAGAAAAAAGATCTTTCATGTCCCCGCATTTAGTACATATTTATTTTGTTTTAAATTGTAATAAATTATAGAGGGTAAAACTGAATTTTAGAGAAAACAATAAGGGTAAAATTGAAGAAATAATGATAAACTACAAGCTCAAACGCTTTTTAAAATAGCATCTGAAAAATAAGTTATAAGCTCGTGATAGAATGAAGTTTACCAAACAAGGTTTTTTTAGTTATACAAGCTTATAAGCTAAAGCTATAAGTTTGTTTTTTTGGTCTTGTCAAACAGACCCTACAAGAGAAAGTTCAATTTTTATATTTATTCAATAAATGATATATCTAGTCTATATTAGAAACTAATCACATCATTTACGGAATAAACCTAAAAAGTAAACTTTATCTTATAATCAGGGTCGTCTCTATGAAATTGGAGACCAGACTCTCATAATAAAAATATGCCTCTGATAAAATAAAAAACAAATTTTTTTAAGATCAATCTTCTATTTAAATTGAAAATAACATTTGTACACATAAAAAAATCACCATCATTATAACTAATATAAAAAAAATTATATTCTAATCAATAATATAAAAATAAAGCTTCAAATGAATATTTTTATCAAACTTCCGACTACTAAAAACGAGTTATCATCCTCTCAAAAAAGAAAAAACAAGTTATCAAATTGGGGACTCTCTTGAAATTACATAGATTGGAGTATAATAAAAATTATCTTGGTTATTATCTTGTTATTTTGACCAAATAGCACATAAATGTCTATCGCCTAACATTAATGTGTGTTGTATTTCAATTTTCTATCTTGGGTTCAATTCCCTTTGAATTTTTTTCTTCAAAATTAAAACTGCCTCCGTCCCAAAATATAAGCAAAAATGAGTCAATATACGTTGATGCATTTGATATAAATTTTGAACCAAATACATTAACTTTTGTTGACCAATTTTTGCTTATATTTTGGGACGGATGGAATATTAAACTAAGAAAAAAATAGCAAAGAATTACGATGATAAAAATAAAACTTGTTAGTTGATCTGAGAATCTTTGGTTGGTAATCGCGCGTGATTGCCGCTTGAATACCAAAACTTGTATAAATTATGTTTGACATCGTACACATATTCATTTATTTGAGTCTCATACAAAAAAAACTACATCTTGACATAAATTAGAGTTCCAGTTCCGTAGAGTTGTTTGCACCCCTCAAGGACGCCTCTGCTTATAACAGAGATCGAAAGGGGTACTTTGTTGCTTCCTTTTTTTAAAAGTCATTTTGTGTTTTTGGTTTTACGCTCTCATATTTGTTCTAGTGGCCGAGAGCATCTCCAATAGTGAACATAATTTATTTTTAATTGGTGTTACTATGCTACTCTTAAAATGAAACTCTGAGAATTTTAAAATAATCTTATAAGATTAAAATTCTGGTATGCTAAACAAATGGTGAGAGCAGTAGTTGAAGTGAACCAACAATTAGTATATAACACAAACAAAACAAAATAAAATATAAAGCTATCTAATAATATATTATTCGCCCTATATGTAGTGTAGTGAAGTTCATCCTTTCGTAAAAATATATTAGCTCAAAGGTGGAATGAAATGCAAAAATAACAAAGTACATGTTAAAATGAATTAAAATTTTAAAAAGGAACTAAAATTTGTTAAAATTGCATCCAATATTGATTTTTGACGCAAAAGCTTCCTCCTTTTACTTCACAACCAATAATCGCTATGAATGAATAACAAGAAAAAAATGCTAAAAAATAAATATATTCAGGTCCCACCGAGACTTGAACTCGGGTTACTAGATTCAGAGTCTAATGTCCTAACCGCTAGACCATGGGACCAATTGTTGATGCTGTTGTGGTCGGAATCTATATATTCATAAAATAGTTTATTCAATAAAATTTTGAAAAGTCACACTATAATAAGGATTTAATTGTATACACTGTCAGTATAATATTTTTTTATACATGAAACCAATAAAAAATATTAACAATAACACTTTTTAAGGTTAGTTTGTAAATATCACTACAAATATATGCTTGTTTAAGGTTAGTTTGTAAAATATCGCTACAAATATATATTTGACATGATTTGATGCACAAGTAAAAAGATTTACACGGTCGAGGCATGAAGATTAATCTTTTAAAGAATTCAATTTTATCCACCAACCGTGTAAAGTAGTTTTACACAAATTCAATAATGTCTCAATATTTTAGATATTTGTTCAGATATTTTATATTATGAGATAAATAATGCTATTTGATTAGAGGTTTGTGTACAACTTTTTTATACTTGTGTGTTTAAAAATTAAATTAAAATGAAAAAAGAAAAAAAATGACCATCGAATTACAAACCAAACTATAATAGTTTTCTTGCATACTTGTATGTAATCTTTTCTTTTCTTTACTACAACGTTTTGGTCTAGTGATAAAAAAGACAAATTTTGAATCTAATGGTCTCAATTTGCTTGTATGGCTAGGTTTAACGTTCTCAAATGCTCATGAGAATATAAATCCCTATCTACAATAGATAGCTATATTTCACGAAGGGGCCTATAAAACCGTAACTAGAATATGTCTTACTTTGTTAGACTTCGTGAGCATAAAGCTCAAATAGTATTTGGACTAGGAACATGTTCTACCCAACAAAGACAATGAGTTTAGTTAATTGCCTAGTCGAAAACAACAATTATTGTGGAAACGATAATTTACTACTTTATTACTTTAAACGGTTTGATGCACTTGCCAGATTTATCGTGAGTCACCTTTTTCAAATTTTTACATATCAGAAGAGTCTTAAAGGTTGTTAACTCAGAGAGTTCAAACACGTGCGCAACATAAGTGGATCACTAAGTTGTTGAGATTTGGTTATGAAATCATCTACACTCGTGGACGAGACAACACAGCCGTTGATGCAGTGTCTCGTAACCCATTGTACACTGAATTTCCAGTAGCAAACCTTTGCTCTTGGACCAACTTTTGGAATTCAAGAGCACCGTGCACAAGTTTTAGGGAAGTCTGATTGCTACGCCTCAATTTTCCTTAAAACATGATCCTCTCTATTACAAAGGAAGGCGTTTTGTTTCTTTAAAGAGCACCTCATTTCTAATCTCTCCACGAATCATTTAGGAGAACCAAATTTGAATTTTGATTGAAACAATCACCGGATAGGCCTTTCGACCGAATTCCCAAATACAAGGACCATTCTCTCCTGAAAACCGCATGCTTAAGGAAAAAAACTGATCTTAATTAAATGGGTTAATTAAGTAAACGATCCCTAAAATATTCAATATTTTGTTTTTAATCCCTACAGAAAAAAAATCGCCCTTCTTTATCCTTGTAAAAAATTTGTCAGTATTTTTAGTCATTTAAAATTTTCCATCGGCATTTTAAGTTGCCTAAGCACACTTCTAATGGGTAAGGTGTTTATATTGTAAGGTTTTGATGACCATCGACATACACATGGGAAAATCGGAGAATTTAGACGTTCAAAGATGCCCCCAACCACCACGTTAAGCGAGTGTAATATAGGTGAAACAAAATTGATTTAACTATAGAGCTTTTGCTATCACTGGGGTACATAAGCACATGCAGCCACATTAGTGTGACATATCACTTCAAAACTCTTGAAAACAAGATGTGCCATTTAGTTTGACCTTATTTTCTAAATATATGACTACTCGCCGACGATTAGTAAGTCTTCCATCTCACACACCACTAAATACCAACATAAAAAACAAACACCGTAGACTGAAAAACAAAGAAGTGGTGTTAAACATTCCGTATTGATGTATTTATTTTGGGTAAATTATATTTTTGGTCCTTTAAATATTTTTCAGGTTTCATATTGGTCTCCTAATTAATAAAAGTAACGTTTTGGTCCCTTAAATCATTTTATTTAGTCACTTTGGTCCCTTCCGTTAGTTTGTGTTAAAAAACGTTCACTTTTGGTCCCTTAAATATTTTTCAGGTTTCATATTGGTCCTCTATTAGGGGACCAATATGAAACCTGAAAAATATTTAAGGGACCAAAAGTGAAACCTGAAAAATATTTAAGGGACCAAAAGTGAACGTTTTTTAACACAAACTAACGGAAGGGACCAAAGTGACTAAATAAAAGGATTTAAGGGACCAAAACATTACTTTTATTAATTAGGGGACCAATATAAAACCTGAAAAATATTTAAAGGACCAAAAGTATAATTTACCCATTTATTTTTTATAGACAAAAAGGTGAAAACAAGTTAAACTGGCTTTACCTATGTTCAGAAATTCCTTGTGCTTGGCGTTTTCATGGGTGTTTTGGATAAGAGATAACAACTCATCATTCGTTCAGAAAAAATAACTCTTCGTGTATGTGTAACAGTGTAAGAAAGTCTTTTATGAATATTTTCCACGCGACAAGAATGAATTCAATACTTACCATTAACAATATATATAGACGGTATATGATATTTTACCATTTTACATCCATATGTCAACCTGCATCGAAGGAGGTATAGGCTCCGAGGCCATTTGAGCATGAGTCTCTTGAGGAGGTTGCTGCTGAGGCACACAGGGACTGGGACCAGCACTGCTACACACAGCTAGGGCACATCGTAGATCATGTCTGCGGGATAATAGGCAATGGAGATACGGATGAGGTTCATGGAGATACTGGATGATTTACAATCGAAGGCGGAGAGATCATGTCTGCGGGATAATAGGCAACGGAGATACGGATGAGGTTCATGGAGATACTTGATGATTTACAATCGAAGGCGGAGAGGTGGTTGGGATGGTCATGCTACCAAGTAGTTTTCTGACATTTGGATAATTTATGTTTAGTTTGTGTTCTCATTCATGTTAAATTCATAACCAAAAAAAAATTAATTAAATTCATCTTGGATGCAAGTTTAAATCAATTTAGATTTCCCAACTTGCAAAATTATGTTTCTATGCTGACATAATACGAATTATATACTCCAAAATGTGTCAAACTTATGCACATTATTTGACACAATGCCGAACTAGTGAGTTTCCAGATTTTATTTTCCAAATTGTATATTAACAAGATTTGGATAAAGCATATCAACGTCATGTGTTATTTTTGAAATTTTAGGGGATTCAGATTATGTAATCTAAAACTTGGTTCAGATTATATATCCAATCGTAGGTATTTCTGAAATATTGAAAGGCCATAGAAGAGGGTGGGAAAGAAACAACATTTATAGAGCACAAATGTTCATTTACCCCAATTGTAAATTAAAACTTTGACCAAAAAATAAATAAAACATAAGACATTTTGTTTTTTAAAACGCAACATTCAATTGTAAATTCAAACTTTGACCAAAAAATAAATAAATTAAACATTTTAAACAAAAGTTTTTTAAACCGCAACGAAAGTTGTATTCAAATGTGATTGTTGACACCAAAACATAACGCAGTGATCAGGAGAATAACAAGAAAATGCAGTAAAATGTATTGTTCAAGATGGGTGTAATCATACTAATCGGATAAAAATGACCAATGCACCATCACCAAATGCTGCGCTAGCTGACCAGTAGTTCGTCACACAGTAAGATAATGGAAACATTGTTAATCATCTCCGCCAAAAATATACCTAAATACTGCAGTTTTTGTGCCATAAATAACTATTCTCATAAACAGCGTAACAATTAAGAGTCATTGAAACCACATAACATTCTACTATCTTATTTTCAAAGTAAGAAAAACACACAACCTAGAAAAACACTGAATAACCAAAATGTGCCAACGACGGCAAAAAACAATAACATTTCACTAATTAGTGACTGACCACTTGGGCCATAACAACTTCATAAAATTTTTAGACACGAGAACTCAACATAGGAAGAAAAGCGCATCAAATTAAAAGTTTGCATCACCAACCACCGCCACCGCTGCCACCATATCCACCACCGCCACCGCCATATCCACCGCCGCCGCCACCGTAGCCGCCGCCACCGTAGCCACCTCCAGGACGAGGTCCAGCCTGTCTATCATTTGCATAAGACACACGGATGTTTCGCCCATTTAAATCCTAATGAACAAGAGCATGTCAGACAACTAACTAAAATGACTACTAAAATACAATCAAGGTTTAACAGCATAATATTACAACCTGTCCATCCATAGAGAGTGCTGAAGTTGCAGACTCTTCATTGTTGAAGTTGACAAATCCAAATCCCCTTGATCTTCCAGTGTCTCTATCAGTGATAACTCTTGCTGCAAAAACAGAGCCAAAATTATTATTATAAAAACACCAAAATCAAAGAAAGCAGATGCTTTTTTATGTTTCAATAATCATAAACCAAAGACACTTTAATGTATCAACTACGGGGAAATTTAACTTACTCTACAACAAGTTACAGATGTCATGTTTGCTAAAGAATAAAGATTATAAATAGCATATCAACCCAAAATTCAAAGACAAAACATCTCCCCCACTGAAATGTGTTCTTCAGCATACAATACAAATTACCCAAATTTAACTTTAGTTAACATGTCAATGTCAATGCAGTGTCATGATGATACAAAGGGGGATAAACACATTGCAAAATGAAGCTAAATTAAAACACTTGACAACGAAAAAATTAAGATGAACTCACCCTCAACCACCTCTCCGTAGGTTGCAAATGCATCCCTAAGAGACTGGTCATCAACTCCATAAGAAAGGCCTGCAATACCAAGAGCCAAAACCATACATTTTATTAGTGCCATAATAATAATAGTACTAATCAGTAATCACCATCATTAGACTAGATAAACATAATACTAGCAAGATTTCAAACCAAATCAATACCTCCAATGAAAAGCTTGCTTGAAGACATGTGGCGCAAGTAGTTAAGCATGGATGAAACAGGAGCTTGGGTGCTCTGGGTAGCACCTTGCCTCAGGAGGTTTCCAATCTTGTTACAGAAAGCCATTTTGATTGAAGACTTAGCTTAAGCCTTCCAAGTTCCTAATACAAAAGCAACAAACCCAGATTATTGACATAGCCACAATTATAAAAATACATAATCATTATGATTTGTTTATCATAAATCACAAAAATCAACATCAGGTAATAAACAGAATATATAAACAACACAGTAATAGTGATGGATTGGTAAAGAAAAAAAACATCAACAAAAAAAAAACGTAAAACATAATTATTGATCAAATATCATATCATATTATTCAACAGAAAATAACCTAATAGCTTATACAAATAATCGACACAAATTTTAGATGAAAATTTGTACTCGTGATATCGGAAATGAAAACCCTAGTAAACCCTAACAAGAGAAATTGAATCATGAACAATCAAATCAAACAACAAGTACATGTTAAAACAAAATTGAAACAACGAATCAACAAGAATTAGGGTTTTAGGGTTGAGAAAGGAACTTACGAGAGAGAAAAGAGTGAAGCGGCTAGGGTTTAAGCAAAATCTCAGTCACAGTAGAAAATGATATAAGCTCAGAAAAAATCTTCGCTTTTATAGGGGAAATGGTATTCGGGGGCGAAATCTTCTGCGCAAGCGTGTATATTTAAAATTTGCAACTCGTGATGATGTACGGTGTATATTCGTTGATTATTTCAATTTTCAACACTTACGCTTGATGGGCCTTGCTTTTTTTAGGAGTTGATGGGCCTTGCTTGTAAGGCCCACTTATATCTAAATAATAAGTTGATTTTATTTTAAAATTTTAAATATGAATTGTTACCCCCTCAAAAAAAAATTATCAAAAACCACATATATTTTGATCGAATCGGATCAGATTTATTCAAAATAATTATCTAAACTGGACCGAACTGTGTGAGATTTTTATTTTAGATTGAATGATTTTTTGTCTCAAAACTGCACTGCAAACACTCATGCTCCTCATGCTTGTTGTTTTAAGTTATAATTCTCTTGATTATTCTTCAGTCTACGGTGGTATTATAAGATATCATTGCGGTCATTTCATTAAAGGTTTTCATTGCAATACTAGAACCTTATTTGTTGTTCATGGTGAGTTGTGTGGTCTTTATTATTATTGCAACTTAAAGTTTGCTAGTCAACTTTGCATTTCATCTCTTCTTGTTAAACTTGATTCATTGATTGTGGTAAACTTTGTCAACAATGGATTTGGTGTTAATGTCTATCTCCATCCTCTCGTTGTTGATGTATTTTCTCATACTTTATGCTCCTAATTGGAATGTCTCTCTTACACACATTTAGAAAGAAGTCAACACTTGTGCTGACTTCTTTGTCAATTTTGGTCATGTTGGTAGTTTCAATTGGACTATTCTTGATGGTCCTACTGACCCGTTGAAGTTGCACCTTCACTTTGGATATATTAGGGTGTAGTACACTTTGTCTTGTTCCTTAGTTTTTTTTTTTTTTTTTTTCTTATTTCTATAGAAAAAGATTAGACTTCTCTAGAATAAGCAATTCATTTCATAGTGTAAATTGAGTAATACTGGCAATTAAATAATAAATCAAATGTGAATATTATAGGTAGATTGTAACCATTCTTAATTTTCACACTTTATATTTTAGTCACTTTAAAGGAAGCAAATACAAATAAAATATAAAATGATTACGAGGATAATAAAATGTGTGTATCTTTGTCTAATTGAGTTGACGTAAATGAGAATTGGATCATTGTTGTATACTTTTGAAAAAGATAGATGCAAACTATTTAAATTTTAAGAGTGAACAGTCATCTTGGGTCCCAAGGAAAATAAAAATAAGTTTTTGCTTTTGAGAAAGAAAAAAAAGGACAACTTAGTCCATAGTATTAATGTTAGAAAATGGACAATTAGGTCCTGATAATAAAGAAAAATAAACAATTTAGATTGCCAGGAATACTTGAAAAAGATGTAGAGAATGTTTATAAACAACATTTGTATTTTTCTATAAACAATTTTTTGGTAGACAACATTTGTATTTTAATTTTTTTTAATTCGGAAACATTTATGTTTATGTAGCTAGGGGTGTTTGCGGATTGGATTGGTTCGGTTTTGGGAGGAAAAACCATTTGATTCAATCTCTTCGATTTTGTTATTTGTTCATCAAATTGGTTTGGTTTTAAAATCAAATCTAATCCAATCCGATCCAATTTTTTTTGGTTTGGATTGAATTGGTTTTCGGTTTTCATTGTTGTATATTTTTTTCATTTTTTTTAAGAAAATATATTATTTTATGACATTTCATAAAAATGTAAGGTTAGAAAAAAGATGAATAAGTAGAAAATAAAAGCAACATAAAGCAAATAAAGGTTAAAGAAAATAGTTACTGTAAATTAATAATATTTCTCAAAAGAAGGAAAAAAGTCAACATTACTAAAAAACAAGTCTAGAAAATAGTCACAGAATCGTAAATTAATGAAACATTTCTCAAAAATTCATATAATAATATATATAGAAGTATAAATATTTTGGTTTGGATTAGATTAGATCGGTTTATACTAAGTGAACCAAAAACTAATCCAATCCATTTAAAGTTGCATTTTTTTTCGGTTTTTGGTTTTGTTCGGTTTTTGGTTTTTCGGTTCGGTTACTGCGGTTTGCATTGGATTGGATTGGACATGAACACCCCCTATGAACGAATGCGCAGATCGAACATTGGATATTTAGATAAACGTTTTATGATTAATTGTTTTTTTATATTTTGCACGTTTTAGTTGCATCTCGATTGAACTTTGGGTTATTAAGACCTCCTTTCATGTGAATTGATGGTTAACATCAAAAGTACAACACATATGAAGATGCTTATATTTTATTTCTAGCTATTTTTTATTTGTATCATGTTGTTGGTACGAAGTTTCAACCATCATTTAGTAGTAACTAATATTTACCAGAAACTCGTGGGGCACAGAATATAAGTTCTCCCTTCCCAACCATTTTTTTATCCATATGCAGGAGTCATGGTTGAACACACGACCACTTGTTTAAGGGGTTCATGTCCCTTACTACTTGGATTAAATCATTGTTTGTGAGTTAAAATTACGTTTAAACATCTTGAAATTTATCTAAAACACGGTAGTTCTAGTTGTGTTGAATGTGGAATTCTAGTTATAGAATCAAAGTTTGGACTTTTTTTTTGGTAGAAAGTCGTTGGACATATTTTAACGCTTTAATAAAATCAAACTTTATGATATTGAGTTTTTTTTTTACAAAAACAAAACGATATTCATTCATTCAAATTGATAAAATACATTAGATACAATAACATCATCAACATCGCTAAAAACCTAAATGGTGAATATGCGAACAAACTCACAGCGTCCAAGTTAATAGCATACAACGACAAAATGTCACACATAATATGATAAAATATAGGGTTAATATTGATTTTGATCCTTGTAATATTAGCGAATTCCGATTTTGGTCCTTATTAAAAAAATTAGATTTTGTCCCTGTCATTTCAGATTCTTCCACTTTTGGTCTCTCATTTAAACATGTCAGCAGAATTTGTCATAGTGTCACGCTGACTGTGTAATTCCTTTATTTATTTTTCATTTTTTTATCTAGTCACCTTACACGTGGCATATTCATTAATTAGTCATTTTAAAAAAATTTGAAAATAATTTCCTATACATTTTAAAATAATTTAATAACAAAACAAATAAATGAAAATTACTCTTCTTCTTCAACTAATTTTATTTTACTTTTATTCATGTTCATCATTTCTCTTTTCCCTCGTCTTCATAAACATTCATCAAATTAACCCAGAAAAAAGAAAAAACATAGTGGAAAACATTCTAACAAAATCAAGAATCATCAAAGCCAACCCATTCCCAACCACCTCCATATCTCTCTCACACAACATTGGTTATCCTCTCTCATCTTTTTCGCCATCAATTTCAATTCATCATTGAAACCTTCCTTCAGCAAATCACCAACTCGTGCTCGTTCACCGACTCAGCCACCATCTCTAGGACAGATTCTCCAACCTCAAACTCATTTGGGTTGAAAAAATTGCAACGGAATAAAAAACAAAAGGAAATGTAAACTGAAAGAGAAACAATCAAGCATCATCACACCAAACAACCAGAGGACAAAACATAATCGAAGAGAAAAAAAAAACCAACCAACAACAACAAAAAAACACCACAAATTTGCACCATACAACCATCAAATTCAGAAATTCACCACAGATCCAGAAATCTGAGGCTATATTCAACACAAATTCACAAAATACTTTTGAAGGCTATATTTCCAAATCAAAACACCATCAAATCCAAAGTAAAATAAAAGGTTAGGTTTCGAATTTGGAAGGGAAGAAAATTAGGGTTTAGAATCGAAGGTTTGGGGCTTTTGATGTTGAATGTTGAGTACAATGGTGGTGGCAATAAGGATGGTGGTGGTGACTGGTTAGGGAGGGTGTGGCGGTGGTGGTGGTGATTGACTAATGAGGGAGATATGATGGTTGAGGGAGGGAGATGGGGAAGAGGAACAAAGACGTGAGATGAGAAGAATGTTGAATTTCTTGATTTTTGAGTTTTAATTTTTTTTTAATTTATGTTTTTGAATTTTAAATAATGGAAATAATTATAAAATCCACGTGGATTAAAAAATATTAAAATCACACAATCAACACGACATGTGGTCAGATTATGCTGACATGTTTAAACGAGGGACTTAAAGTGGAAGAATCTGAAATGACAAGAACAAAATCTAAACTTTTTTTAATAAGGACCAAAACCAGAATTCGCTAATATTACAAGGTCCAAAAGCAGTATTAACCCTAAAATCTAAATCACCATAATACTCATGTTTCCGGATCATTGATTGAATTTGTGATTGACCGAGGTTGATCTTTCAATATGAACCAAACAAACACCGCAACAAGACGTGAAATCAAACAATGCCGCACAGGACTGCGAACAACACAAAGCCACACAAGACAACAAAATCATGAAAAAACACAAAAAAAAAAACTCGATACGTGCATGTAGATCAAAAGAAACGAGAAAAAAACGCAGGGGGGTAATTCTAAGTTAAAAAATGACATAAAACCTCCCCTCCTCGATGAGCGAAAGAAAAAAAACTTCGAGAGAAAATGGAGTTTCTCTCACTAAAAAACTAGGGTTTGCTAACAAGACTAAATTATATTATTGAGATATCCCCTTTTAAAAATAAACGATACTGAGATATTTATAAATATTTCATTTGCCCATTTAACATTGGCAAAATTTTATGCCCTATTCTTAAAAAAAAAAATAAATATGCCCTATATCGTCGCCCATTTGCACTTGCAAATCAACGACCCTGAATGCATGCATAATTAATGGAATAATACTAACCATTCATATCACCATTGGATATGTTGTGATACATTTTTCTAAATTGAAATTATTAAAATCTTATTTGTGATCTACCGTATAACAAGTAGTAATTAAGTAGTTATGCTTTGATTTATAGCAAAATTCTTTTTACAAACATTAATTATAAATAAATTATTATTGTTTTTGTAATAAAAATGCATATATTAATTACATGATTACGAGAGCACTATTATTTTAGTTTGTCCATGACGCAAAAAACTGCACGTCCGATGTAACACCCCGATTTTAATATTAATTATCGGTATTATTTATAGATAGTATTAGGATTATTATTGGTTGAAAATAATAGGATGGAGAATGAGATAATGAGATGATAGAGGTGGGGGTGTGAACTAGAAGTAATCAAATAAGTGGGGGAAGAGAAGGTAAAATTATGATGAGTGGGGAAAGAAAAATAATAGTATGATGAATAGCCCAATTCCCTAGTATAAATAGAAAAATAGAAGAAAAAAAAACCAGAATAGACAGTTTTACTGAACGTAGAAACATAGAGAAGAACAACAGTCAGAGAAAGGAAAACCTAGCTATAACGAAGTCAAGCCAAACCGGATATTTCCGAAGATTCGAGGTAAGGGGGATAATCCTTTCTTTCTAGGGTGTTTTAATCTTAATGATGAGGGTTGTCAAATCTTAAAATTGTTGTTATGATGGAAATTATGATGAAGGAATGATGAATTACAGACGTAATAAGAATTGATGATGATGTAGGAAAATTAGAATTGTGAAAACAGATGGCTAGGTTTTGGGTATAGAATTTAACATGTGAAGGGTTGTTGTAATTAATGGATGATGTGAAAAATTAGTGTTTGGATGATAGGGTAACCCTAGGTAATGTTCCCTAGTAATTTATGATCATAAGGGGTCGAAAACAAGGATTTTTAGCAAAGTTAGGAGCAATTTCGAGGGCAAAAACGTTGTTTTTCTGGGTTCTGGAACTGTCCCATCGTGCCATGATATTTCCAGTGGCAAAACTCCTTTTTCAAGTTGTCTCATCGTGCCACGATGGAGTGCCATCGTGCCACGATTTGCAGAATCGTGGCAAGATCATGAACCAACATTTTGACCACTTTATTTTCAGAATTAAGCTTAGGTGTCTTCAAGAAAGTTGTAGTTATGGATGTTAGATTTCATGTGGCTTTGGAGTGACCTCATTTAGACATCCACAGCTTACGTTATGGTCAAATTACTACACAGGGGTCAGCATGGTCGTGCACTCTGCCCAGGTTTAGGAAAAGAAACATTTCCACCCCTCTCTGATCTGAATTGGACTTAGGTCCCTTCATGAAAGTTGTAGATATAGATGTCAGCTATCATTTCCCTTTTGTATGAATCCATTTAGATCTCTATAACTTGAGTTATGATTAAAATACTGGACATGTGTCATGATGTGTACTTCATGAAACTTCAGCACAATCCTTTCATGGAACTCTAAAACATCTTTGAAAGAAATAGTAGGTATAAGAAGGTCGTTAGCATGAAAAGTAGGAGTATAATAAGATCCCAAACCAATAACCTTAGACGAGAGAAAAGTATAAGTGTTGTAATAGAAGCCTTCTAAGTCTTGACGAACTTATAACAAAATAAATAATCAAAAGATGTAGTAATGGAAAGAACGAATGAGGAGAGTAGATTCAAAATTGTAGTATTGATTAACGAAAGAATGAAAAATGTATATATGCTCATATAAGATGTTAATGAATGACGAGAAGTTACTGTCATACGATGATGATTTATGACGATGTAGTAATTGTTGAATGACGATGATGAATGGTGCTTGTGAATGACGAGTAATGAAGATGACATACCTTGTTTAAGATGACGAGTAAACGATGAAGCGGATTATGTCGTAAGTAGCAGTTAAAGCAATGGGTAAGGTCGGAGATGGTAATAATAGTGAGAGAAGACATCAAGTTAATTAAGATTAATAAGATGAGACATTAACAGTGTAGATGGTGAGGTTACACAATGAGTTTAAAACATGAATTGGTTGATATGGTGAATGATGATTGTAAGAAGATATACGGAGTGATGGTTTAGAATAGTGGAAGATGATGTAGGTTGATTCTTAGAATAGTAAAGAGCTCAAGATAGAAGTAGATAGAAAAGTGCAAAGCCAAAATGTTAGAAATAATGATAATGGTGAAGTAACAACCTTAAGTTAAAATGAATAGAGTGTGGTCGATTTCAGATGACAAACGATGTTGAGAGAGTTGATAGGACGAAACATAATGGGAACGGAAAGTTGTGTGTTAATTGATGAATGACGTCAGGGGTAAAATTAGTGATGAGACAAGATAATAAATCACTAGAGGAATAAAGACCTAAGTTAAAATGAGGTAAAAGTGATGAGGATGATTGGAGTTATAAATGACGATGTCGAGAGATGATGTAATGACGATGTTGTAAAATGTTGAACGATGAAGTAAAAACAATGTTGTACAATGTTGAATAATAATGACGTAAATGTTGCCTATGAAGATAAGTAGCGACAAAACATACCTTGTCCATAAATGACGAGTCTGATAGATGAATTGTGTTGAAATTGTGAGTTGTTGATGATGTGCTATATGTAGTATTTAGAGAGTCTTCCCTCATGCATCATATCATATTTAGGACCATGTTGAAAGACGAATGACGAATGATGTATGTATGTTCAGTAACACAACTCTGACATACAAATGTAGATTAGGTTGTATGTATGATAAGTAACACAACTCTGACATACAAATGTTGATTAGAAACCGATACCGGGATGCATATAGGTCTAGGAACAAAGTGCATTTGCATATGGCTAACGTTAGGTGTGTATGATGTATATGTGATATATGTGGTATATGTGATATGTGTTAATGCTGACGTAATGTGAGTGTTATGTGCATTTCTTTAATGTGTTGAAACTGATGAGTTATGATAATGATGATGTGTGAATGATGTTGTATAACCTGATGAAGAATTGTGAATATGTTGTAAACAATGATCAATGATGTTATGCCTATTTATATATATTATTCATGTATCTCAATATATGTCATGATGAATATTCTCACCCCTTTGTGGTTGTTGTGTATTATGGTGTCTGTACTCTTGGGGTACATACACTCAGGACGAGGAGCTCTAGATTGTGGGACGTTTAGAAGGTGTCAACAAGATATACTTCCGTAGCTATTATCTAATTATTTACGTAGTCGAATAATCACGTGCTCTGATCTGTAACACTAGGGTTGAGTCCAAACGTTGAATATTTAATTTTATGAAGTTTAAGTATTTGAAATCCTTATGATATTTTCCACAATGACGGTTGAGAATCAGACTTGTTTATTTTATGAATTTTTTTTTTGAAGTATTTTCCGCACTCTGAAATATTACATGTTATTTATTATTTGGATGAATGATTGACGAGTATGTGTAACATCCTTTTTGTTTAAATTTGATCGCATTATTTATTAAATTGACATTGGGAATTAGGGTGTTACATCCGACCCCCGAAGTCGTATAAGGCGAGGGTGTCAAAGTGAGAGGTTTGTTAGAAAAAGTATGTATATATTTCACTTAGGATGTAAATCCTCTTATAAGTGGAAAGTAGGGTTAATTGATGTTTGTTCACGAGGGGAATTCGAGATATCACCCACATTGAACCAAGAGCAACCACACAAGGGAGTCGAACACCACATATATACCCAAAACCTTAAGACGTTGAGTTGATGGGCCCTCTCACTTATATATTATTGAACACTCACGTTTCATCAAGTGTGGGACTTTTAACTCACTTCACGCTTGTCACAACAATCTCCCTCTCAAGTGTGAGTCATTCCATTCATTATGCCCCCCTTAAGTAGAAGTTTATTCATCCACATACACTTGTATCGTCGTTCGCCGCACTCAACGAAACACCTCACCTGACCACCAATGCTAGGAAGACTTTGACACAATGAGTGAGTCGAACCCTTCGTCGAACCATCAATTTTAATACCATTGTTGGGCTATAAAAGGGAGCCTCGTTTGGTTGGATCAACATATTGAACTAAGAGCAACTACACAAGTGAGATTATATAACACATCTTCAACTAAAATATTTAATTTATGAGTCATCCCACTTATGTATTGTTCAACAATCATTTTTCCATCAAATACGATACTTCTAACTTACCTCGCAATTGCCGCAATAACACAATCCTATTGAGACCGTTGAAGAAATCTGGACAAAAGTCTCGACCGATTTTCATAATCCTCAACATGGTTAGTGGATTATTTTGTGATTTAGATCACCTTTAGTTTGTCTGCTTGGGAGATATGATAGACATGACTGATGAACATGGTTTTAATGTGTATTCCTCTAGTAAGTCCAATTCATATTGGGTTGAGTTGAGTCCAAAACACATTCATATTTTTATTTTAGTTTTTGATTTAACATTGGTTACTTGATAAATGCCAGAAACACTATCTTTAACACTCATTATTTTATTTGGTAAAATAAATGCGAGTCTTATCACTTTAAATGAGATTCATTTTCAAAGTGTGAGATCCATATAGTTTCATTCAATAAAAAAATGAGTCAGATGTATTAGAAAGAGAATGTACGTACTTTATTTTTGAGTTAGAATATATGTACATAACACAACTTTATTGAAACTACTAATTATTACAATTAACTAATGGGGACACAATATATGTTCTATGACTGTATTAGTTAGCCCCTACATAGAGGTGGCATTAGGGTGCACAAAACACAAATTTATGCACCATGGACAAGTTACATTTTTACATGGATCAGTTTGTTTTGACCATTAGACCAACCAGCAAACCCTTACAACCCCTTACAAACCCATCTTCATTCTTGCGCACCACCACACCAGCAAACTCAAAACTTCAGTTGTTCTCGGCAGATTCAATCATAGCACCTGCAATACAACTCATCCTCAATTGAATAGTTTTCACGGCAGATCCAGTTAAAACCCCAACATTTGCAAGTTGTTCAACACCACCATGAGAATAACATCTCAATTGAATAACATCTCTAATAATATCTCTTCAATTTGATTAATTTGACTTTTTGGGTTTTTTTTTTGAGGTTTTGAATTACTTTAAGATCTAGGAAATTTTCAGGCTTTCTTAATTGAATGATGCTTTGACTTGTTAATTTTCATTTTTTGTTGTTGTTGTTGTTGTTGTTTTAGTCCTTACGGTGAGGTGGTGGAAAAATGCATATCATTTGTTGTTGTTGTTGGTGGTGTTGAATTGCTATTGGTTTGGTGGTGGTGGTGGTGAAAAGAGGGAGATGGAAGAGAGACTGAAGACAAAGTAAAAAAGATACGGTGTGGACAGACTATAATAAAGATCAATGTTCCTTTTAATCTAATGGTTCAAAAATAATTTTTCTTAACTTGTGTATGATGTACAAATTTGTGCCTTGTGTTGGCTAAATGCCACCCTACATAGAGCTACCTGGTGGGTTTGAAATGATCCATCCACCATGTGTGCAGGCAGGCAGGTTATGATTATGATAATCTAAAACATGAGTTCGATTTTGTTGACTCTAGTGAATCTCTAACGGAAAGAAAGAAAGAAGTGCTCATATACAGTTTTTACAAGTATGTGTGCCAAGTGAAAGTGCCGTTTTTACAATATATATATTATACACGTGGAACTTGGTATCTCTATCCATATTTTTTTGCGTATAACACTCGAAAATAGAGAGAAAAGAATGCAATTTGGAAGAGAGAGAAAAACTAACACATAAATAACGAAAAACATATGAGAAGAAGCAATTGACATAATTGAGAGAGAGAGAGAGAGATTTGAGAAGAAGCAGAAAGAAGAAAAAAGAAAACCAAAAATCTAGAAACTACCACAAAAACAAAAACCCTCTTATTATTCTTTCATACAATACCCATAATCTTAATCCTAATTACAAACAATAAACACGTTTATTTCTTTCTATTATAATTCTCAATTCCTTTTTCATTTTTCATTTTTACTCTTTCTTCTCAAACGAAAAGAGATCTTCTTCTTCTTCTTCTTCTTTGCCCACTTTGTAGTGGAAAATCAATCTCAATCTCGAATCAGAGTTTCCTTTTCCCCTTTTCATCGATACCTATTATTGCTTAGGTATCCAAAATTCGTTTTATTCCCTTTTTTCCAATCAATTTTAGTGTTTTTTTTTATAATTAGGGTTAAAATTAGGTTTTTTATTTTTGAATTTTACGTGGGTGTTAGCGATACTCAGCTTATTTGTGTTGCTGAATTTTCTAGGGTTTCATTGGATCGTTACTTAATAGTTGCTGAATTGGGAATTTTCGGACTGATTAGGGTTTTGATCAAAAGCAAAGGAGGAGGGGTTCTTGCGTGAAATGGGCACATGCTCCGATCTCTTTAGAGGTTCGAATTGTGGATTTGGAGACCATTTGTACTTGGAGATTGTTTATTCTTAAGATCATGGTCTTTAACATTGCTGCTTTTATGAGCATGGAAGAGGATTGTTTATATTATTTCTTGTTTATTCAGTGATCACCAATTTTAGACACCGTGTAAAGGCTGAATTTTTCGTATTTTGGCCTTTTTTCGTCTTTGTTGGGACATGATTCATGTTTATGGCCATCACTGAAAGGATAATCTGATAATTGTTTGTTGCCCCCTAAGAAAATATAGAGGATATAAGATTAATACATTACTGTAAAGATCTTAATCCCAAGCAATTAGTTAACGGGGCTGTGTTGAATCATTTAGAATTTTACTACTAGTTACTAGTTAGTTTGATTGAGTGGTTGTACTTGTCGTACTCAACGTTGATTTTGAATCAAATTTCAGTAATATTAGTTTCGGCTATTTGCATATTTGGTGAAGGAGTAAACCGTAGTGGTTTCCGTAATTTGTGTTTGTAGTGAGTAAGAAGCTTATGGAGGAATATTAAAGCTTGAAATGAATGCAGTGACATGGTGCATGGACAAGAGAATAGTTGCTGGTTCGATCTCTTTCTGGAACAGTACTACTGGAAAGTGATTGAAGCATTCTCAGTTTTGCAGAGAGGATACACTAGGCATATCTGGATTTTGTGCAATGTCGCGTTGCTTTCCATTTCCACCACCAGGATATGAAAAGAAATCTAGAACAGATGATGTGGATTTACTAAAAAAGGTTAATACAATTTCCCTGTATTATACTGTGCAAATTGTTTGACCTATCATTATCTGGAATGCTGAACTGGATATATTTTTTGCGAGCTTAACGTTAAATGTGCATGAATAAGGTTCATTTTTGAAGTTACTCCTAAGACTTCTTACTTTTGATTGGATGCCACCATTTTGTAAGATTTGAAATACCAGGCTGTCCCGACCTTAAAAATAGTTTGTAAAAATGTTTGCCATCAATTAATGGTATGATTTAATTTATTTCATTTGTTTCTTCTGAATGGTAGGTAAATCCAACTTAGTTAAAGATCTATGTAAACCGATGACATGTAGCGTTTGAAATGGTCACTTTGATATTCCACACATACAGAAAAACAGAAAGAGAATGGTAGATAAATCCAACTTAGTTAAAGATCTATGTAAACCAATGACATGTAGCGTTTGAAATGGTCACTTTGATATTCCGCGCACACAAAAACAAAAAGCTATTGTTTGATTGGGGTTTGGGTGCAAATGCAATCAACAATGATTGGATTTTTAGCCTATCTTGATCAATTGTGATTGTGGGCCCTTGGTTGATGGAATTTTGACCTACTACAGTGCCTGCGTGTACACTTATCTATTGTTGATTGACGTTAGATGTTGTTGTTTATCTCCGAATTTTGGATTTTGGACTGATGAGCTTCCTAGTGTTGAGCTTGTGGAGGGGAGTTCTACCTTTGCTGGTGAAGAGACAGTGATTAAAAGTCTTTCTTGTTTTTTTTTCACTTTCCTCTCAGATTTAAATAAAACATTGGTCTGTATAGTTTGCGCCCATTTAGGTTTGGTCTCTTTAGGTTTTCTCCATTTTTGGGATATTAGTTCTTTTTTTTAACGGCAAATGTTGGTAATGTTAGTCGGTAATTCAAACCCACATTGACACCACCCTATCTCTCTTACCCCTATGTTCGTCCCTCCAAACCACCCTGTCACTCAATTGGAATATCTGTTCCTATATTTCACTCATTTGAGTTTGGTATATGGTCGGAATGCTCTGATCTATCATATATTTATAAGTCAATTGGCTTTTTTCTTCTTCTGATTTTATGGGGCTGACATGCTTGGTGTGGGCTAGGGAAAGGTCAGATGCTTGGTGTGGGCCAGGGAAAGGTCAGAACATAGTGTATGATTAGATGTAGAATTAATTAGTAGCCATCAAATTATGAGCCCTTTGGACAGGAAAATAAATTAGTTCACATATTTTGTATGGTGGATATGTTATGATGAATTGAAAATATGGTGGATATATTATGTTGAATTGAGAATGTCTAGAAAATTTGAACATAGATATTGTTGGACATTATGAAATCTGGTTTAGGTGTACCATCTCTTTATGGATGATAAGCACACCTAGAGAGTTGGACAAAACATAAAGAATAGCCTATGGGCTTGATTGTGTACCTTCCCGTTCAGAATAAATGTTGAAGCCTTGAGGGTAAGATATTATACTTATGATATGCTGTCCGGTACTAGGAGTCACTATGAGTGCCTTTGCACTATTTAGAACCAATGCTCTGCCAATTTATTTGTTAGGATTATTTTAATTTCAATATACGAGTTGGTGGATATTATTTACTTGCATATTAGAACTACTTGTTGTAAGAGATTTCACCTCCAATATAACACCGGTGGCCATCCTTTTGTTGAACTGGATATGAATCCTATGTCAGTATGGGTTTTATTTATTGCAAGTAAAGTCATTATCTGATTGCAGAGTACTTTGTGTGTTATAATTTGTTGGCCGCATTGAAGCATATTGGCAATCATTTTTGTTATTATATTTTCTGTCTGCTTGTTAAATTAGGAACTAATTTTGCATACTCTACATCGATATGCTGATAGATTGGGATTTTGAAGGTCTTGAATTTGTTATTATTTTTGCTGGATTTTTAAAGACCATGTTGTGGTTATTCTTCTATAGATGCTATTCTCTTTATGCTCTTTTAAAGGGAGAAGTGGTGATGTGAAGTCATTTTGTTTGTTTCCTTATTTAATTTCTATTCATTATATCTTTTTTTCACTTGAACTTCCAGGAAAGGCGCAAAGAAAAAAAACATAAAAAAGAGAAAAAGGACAAAGAGAAGAAGGAAAGTAAGGAAAATGGGGAAAAGGAAGGAAGGGATGGAAAGCATAAGGATAAAAAGGACAAAAAAGAAAAAAGCAGAGAAAAAAAGAAAGATAAAGATAAGTACAAGGACAATGGCAAAGATAAAAGTAAAATCAGTGCTGCAGACGGGAGAGGATCTCCAGCACAAGCTCAGGGACTTAATGCTGGTAACCTACATCAAAAGGAAATCAAACAAAATGATAAGAAGGCTTTCTTGTTTGAAGATAGACTTACCAAACAGCATGCCAGTAACAATGGAGAGAAGGCCAGAGAGAATAATCATCTGGTTGAGGAGAACAAGGATTCTAAATTCCTCATGGAATTGGACAGGAGGATTAGGAACAATGATGGAGGAGCTGGGACTCAATTGGTTCAAAAGTCTACAACTGCAGACTGTAGAAAGGATGAAGGGACTGTTAGGCTGGTTGCTAAAATTAGTGGCGCCGGCACCTGGCCTGATGGTAAGGAGAAGTTCCAGAATAAGGGTGTTGATGCTAAAAAGATTGATGGGAGAGGAATCCGGGCCGAGGCCCGACCAATTGGAAATGCAACAGTTCAGAATCACGCTGTTGATGGTAAAAAGATTGGCACCTGGCCTAATGGTAAGGAGAAGTTCCAGGATAAGGGCATTGATGCTAAAAGGATTGAAGGGAGAGGAATCTGTACAGAGGCTCGACCAATTGGAAATGCAGCAGTTCAGAATCATGCTGGGAACTGTCATCCTAGACCTTTGGAGAAGAATTTTGACAAAATTTTGGAAGGAAGAGTTGAAGGAACAGAAAGGACTAAGGAAAAAAAAGATGATAAACGAGGAGATAAAAGGAAAGATGATAAACGGGGAGATAAAAGGAAAGAAAAAGATAAGGAGAAAAAAGGGCACGGGAAGGACAAAGACAGGGATAAAGAGAGAAAAAAGGAGGAGAGAGCGAAACAGAAAATTGAAAATAGAAATGGAGAGCAGACTAAATTAAAAGACAGCAACAAAGCTGGTCCAGTAGACCCAAATTCTTCTACACAGGTATCCAAGAACAGCCATGAGAATTCTATCATTGGGGAAAATCTCAAGAAACGGAATGAAATTGATTCGAATGGAGTTCTACATGGTGAGTGCCATGTGTAATGAATTGTGTTCTAATTGCTGCTCAATGAATTCCATTAGGTATTTAGGTTGTCGTTGGACACATTTGACTTTTTTCTTACTGCCGTCAGAGTACTATTTTGTTGACGTAATAGAAAAACTACATTCTATGAGATTTTCTCTGGTTTCTAGTGATGTCATAACTAATTCGATATTTTCATAGTTGAGAATTTTTCGCCATTATTACAATGTTCATTTTCTTGAGTTTGCATGCTCATTGTTTTGTGGTTAGCCAACAATTTTACAATTCTTTAAATTTTCTTACAGCCCATGAGAATTCTATCACTGGGGGAAATCTCAAGAAACGGAAGGAAATTGATTCTAATGGAGTTCTACATGGTGAGTGCCATGTATGATAAATCACGTTCTAATTGCTGCTCAATGAATTCCTTAGGTTGTCGTTAGACACTTACTTGACTTTTTTCTTACTGTCGAGAGTACTATTTTGTTGACCAAATAGCAAAATTACATTCAATGAGATTTTGTTGGGTTTCTACCGCTAGTGAGTCGCAACTATTTTGATATTTTCATAGCTGGAAATTTTTTCCATTATTACAATGTTCATTTTCTTGAGTTTGCATGCTCATTGTTTAGTGGTTAGCCAAAATTTTTACAATTCTTTACATTTTCTTACAGCCTATGAGAATTCTATCACTGGGGGAAATCTCAAGAAACGAAAGGAAATTGATTCTAATGGAGTTCTACATGGTGAGTGCCATGTGTGACGAATCACGTTCTAATTGCTGCTCAATGAATTCCATTGGGTTGTCGTTAGACACTTATTTTACTTTTTTCTTACAGCCGTTAAGAGTCCTATTTCATTGACCTAATAGCAAAACTACATTCTATGAGATTTTGTCTTGTTTCTAGTGATGTCACAACTATTTTGATATTTTCATAGTTGGGAATTTGTTTTCCATTATTTCAATGTTCATTTTCTTGAGTTTGTATGCTCACTGTTTTGTGGTTAGCTAACAATTTTACAATTCTTTAAATTTTCTTACAGCCCATGAAAATTCTATCATTGGTGACAATCTCAAGAAACGGAAGGAAATTAATTCTAATGGAGTTCTACATGGTGAGTGCCATGTGTGATGAATCACATTCTTATTGCTGCTCAATGAATTTCATTTGGTTGTCATTCGACACATATTTGACTTTTTTCTTACTTCTGTCGGAGTACTATTTTGTTGACCTAATAGCAAAACTACATTCTATGATATTTGGTTGGGTTTCTAGTGATGTCACAACTATTTTTGATATTTTCATTGTTGGGAATTTTTTCCATTATTACAATGTTCATTTTCCTGAGTTTGTATGCTCATTGTTTTGTGGGTTAGCTAACAATTTTACAATTCTTTAAATTTAAATTTTCTCACAGCTCATGGGAATTCTATCATTGGGGACAATCTCAAGAAACGGAAGGAAATTGATTCTAATGGAATTCTACATGGTGAGTGGCATGTGTGATGAATCACGTTCTAATTGCTGTTCAATGAATTCCATTAGGTTGGGCTGGTTGGCGTTAGACCCATATTTGACTTTTTATTTTTACTACTGTTAGAGTACTATTATGTTGACCTAATAGCAAAACTACATTCTGTGAGAGTTTGTCAGGCTTCTAGTGATGTCACAACTATTTTGATATTTTCATAGTTGGGAATTTTTTCCATGACAGGTTCATTTTTCTTGAGTTTGTATGCTCATTGTTCTGAGATTAGCTAACAATTTTACAATTCTTTGAATTTTCTTACAGCCCATGACGGTAGGCCCAGTAAGTTGCCAAGACCCTCTTCCTCTCATCCTTTCACTGAAAATGGAAGGATATTGGAACCTTGCCAAATTTCCCAAATAAATGCTTCAGATGGGCCTGCAGCTGCCACTAATGTTAAGGTAGAAAACAAGGATCGCAAGATAAATGGCATCATTGAAGCTCCAACATCTGTGGTTTCCCCAAACAAGATTCCCACTGCCACAGTGCCAGCTAATCCTGTGATTAAAGTACCTAAACCACATCCAGATACCAAGTACATTAGTCAGGTATATTCCGTGCCAAAAGCAAATGAGTGGTCTGATTTTGATGACCAAGAGTGGCTGTTTGGCAGCAATCATTCCCAAGTAAGAAAACCTGTGGTGAAGTCTTCAGAGGTTGTGGATACACTGCAGGTATGGGCAGAAGCTGTTCATATAGAACCTGCAGATGTTTTTGCTCTGCCATATGTCATTCCGTATTGATTGATTATTCATGTGGCACACGATACTTCAATATTATCTGCACAAAAAACCGTCCGTTGGCTCACCTCTTTGGGAGAAACAGCAGCCCCTGGGCTAGAAATTTATTCCACACTTTAATGATGCATTCTTTTATCATTTGTGCGCTAACTTGCCTTTATCGTAAGCTGTTTGGAGGGACACTTATGCCTGGCTGACTACCTTGATCTAGAACTGATTTGAAGGGAAATTTGTGCCACAAAGTGATTGCATAATCTGCATGCTTGGTGCATTGCTGCAGGCCAAGTTGAGGGTGGAGCTCTCACTTCAAGCCTTATAGCAACAATTCATTCACAAAGTAGACCTCATAAAGATAGCCACATGTTGTGAAGAAGGGATGTACAAGGTTGTGCAACTTTTGTTTTCTTCCTTCAAAAAATTATTTTTGCCTAGAGTTGAGCCTGGACAACTAGCCTTTTCTAATTTAGAATGAGAATTTGAGAGAAATTAGATATGGCTTATGCAACTTCACCACAATTTTGATTTGTAACAGAACTTTTATTCACAAAATATGTACGATAGAGAAGGGAAAAAGTAGTAGCCGGATTCGCTTATTTATCTGTGTAAAATTTTCTTGGCTATTTCTTCCCTTTGCACTAGTGCTTGCTAACAGAAAAGGCAAGGTTGAGTTGAAATTATTACAAAGGATAATCATACAAGGATTATTGTTAAAATTTACTTTCAAATTTGTACAGTATATAATCTTAATTAATTCATCAATTTTCAGCTATAAATAATTATTATTTTTGTAAAAAAAGTTGTAAAACCTTTTTTTGGGTATAAAAGTGGGTTTGATTACCCAAATTAATCAAAGAAATAGGGGTGGCGAATCAAAGCTTGGTTGCTTCAAATAAATCTATCTATTAGCGCAAAGGCTCCTACATGAAGTTAGTTTGAATAAAACCAAATTAATCCATTTGAGCTTAAATCAGTTGGTAGGGATGTTGCATATTATATGTAGGGGTTGGGGTTCAAACCTTGGACACTCCACTTCTTCACATTTAAAATGTGTGAGCTCTAGTCACTAGACTACTTGACAAAAAAAACCAAATTATTGAACTCAAATGGTTATTAAGTCACAGTCAAAATAATTCGAATTTGATTTTTGGATGAAATAATTTTTTAATAGATTATACTCTGTTTATGTTACGGTGATTAGCAGGATTCTCTTTTTTAGGAACCTGAGCGTTAATGCCAAAAAATATTAGTTCGATTATACTTATCTTATGATCAAACTTTAGATTATCAAGATTCCTTTTTTTAGGAACCTGGCCGTTAATATAAAAAAATTAGTTTGATTAAGACTTTTATTTTGATTTGGACTTTCAAAGTGTTTTTTTTTTTGGTCGAAACTTTCAAAGTGTCTTAAGGAGCGAATTTGTTTCGGATTTAGAAGTAGTATAAAATAAAAAAATGAGTGATCCATGTGTGATTTGAGTTTCTATTTCTATCGTGAAGTTGGTTCATGATGATATTATATTAGAGACAAAAATGTGGTAGCGAATAAGATGAGCTAGTCATGTTCAACCATACCCTCTATTTCCTTCTGGATAATCAACCAACAATATTCCACAAAAGTTTCTTATCTACACTTGTTTACATTTCTTTCATTAAAAACACACACACACACACACACACACACACACACACACACACACATATATATATATATATATATATATATATATATGTATATGTACACGAATAATAAATAAGAAATAAAAACTTCAATCAAATTATTACAAATAATAATAAATCAAACATCATACACTCAAAGGAGCTAAGGTGAGTGTCTTTGCTAAACATTTAAATTAAATTAATTAAATTTAGATTAAAGTAGTGATTAATTTTATAAGAACATTTTAGAATAACAATCCATCTATCACAGCCAAAGAATCAAGTAATTCTTCAACTTCACACATTGTTTCCAAAACTGTTGAACAATATTTGTCTCTCATTTGTTCTGTAAAATGAAGAACTAATTGCATGTGTTGATTTTAAGCAGAGGATGATATTGATAGCTGCAAGGTCTTGATTAATGTGTTCATCCATTCACTCATCATCTTCAACTCAACATGAAAATGTTGCCTTTTTGCTCAGCCACACCGTGTTATTCCCCTTCTTCTCAGGTCTATTTCTATCCATTAAACTTTTACCATCTTTATCACTATTTCTTTCTGTTACAGGTTTTTTATTTTGCTTTGAAACTCGGTATCGTATCAGACCGACTAATCTGGAGGACCAATCACTTATAACAGTTAATCTTTTGTTATTGCAGATTCCCTTATTCGGGGGACTTCAATCTCTATGTCCAATTCGAAAGGATTTTGAGAGTAGAGGTGTGGTAGAAGAAATTGTACATTTAGGTTTGCATTATGGAACACCCTCACTCAGAAATTCATTTACAGCACAAGCTATAAAGACTGTCTCAGCTTGGGATAATTCATCACTTAGTACTGGAGAATTCAGATATAGTTTATCTACCGTGCCCGAGGAATTAGTAGACTTTGCGAAACAATCAACTGAAGGCTCTGATGCATTAGTGGCACCTGCTGTACAACCAGAAGCAATATTATCGAGTACTGATATAACGTCGGGGAAGTTTGAATCTGTGCCGAGTTTGATTGAAGGGGGTAATGAATCGCTAGCTGCAACTAAAGCAAGTGTTGGTGAAGTTTTTGCTGGAATCAATGAGACATTCAATGACTCAATTAGTAAGGGAGAAAATGCTCTTCGAAGCTCAGCGGATACGGCCACTTCTTTTATTGATTCCGTTGTTAAAAATGCTACTACATCTGCAGATAATGCTTTTAGTAAGGTATTTTCTGCTGCTGATCAAACGGGGGAGTTAGCGAATAAGAAAATTACTAGCTTTTCAAGTGAGATAGATGGAGTCACCAGTAAAGCGCCTGGTTTGGTTATTGATGTGTTGCGCCGTACAGTGGTTGCAGTAGAGAGTTCTCTATCAAGTGGGGCTTCTTATGTTGTTTACCTATATGGGTCGGCGAAGGAGTTTCTTCCTGCAGAGATCAGGGATACATTCAATATATATGAAGATAAAGCAGCACAAGTCTTGAGACCTGTTGGGTCTGCAACTCAACAGGTAACATATTAATAAGAGATTCAACAGGATTCTAAGTCTTGGCTTCCCTAAAAAATTTCATTTTGTTTAATGTTTGTGAAATTTAACTTGAATTGTCAAATGAGTCGAGTCATCTTATATATAGACGACTCTTCTTCAGCTCTAGCATAAGTTCTTTGCTTTAATTCATGTTTGAAATCCTTTGTTCTTGTTCTTAATATATGGTGTTTCATTTCACAAACATTCTGAATTTGCCAGCAATTTTCTAGCCCGGTCACTAATCGTATGTTGATAATTTATGTCTCATAAGCAGATATACATGGCTTTCTATTCACTGGAGAAAAGTCTTGGCTTGGATCCAAATGACCCAATTATTCCATTTGTTGTTTTTGTGGGCTCTTCAGCAACATTATGGTATGAAATTATCTTTCCTCAAAAGTAAAATTTGTTATACATCTACATTGAAGAATTAGATTTCCATCACAAACACCATCTATAATAGATGTCAGATATATGCAGGACTATTTATTGGTTGTGGAAATATGGAGGTTACTCAGGAGATTTATCCCCTAAATCAGCTTTCGAGCTCTTGGCCGGGGACTCAAATGCTGTACTTATAGATGTCCGCTCTGAGGCAAGTTATGGTCAATTTTTCAGGCATTTTTAATTCAAAGCGGGAGAAACAGTCATACAATTTATGAAAGTAAAGTCAGGATATCTTGTGTTTTGAATCTTTTGATGCCCATTCTACGTTTGTTCCACTCTTTCTAAACTCAAACTATGATACTTTGGTGGTATGGAAGTTTTCCTATCTGTCTGCATTTGTTTGACCAACTATTTTCATATCAATGTTGATCAATGAAGTTGCTGCTCCTTTCCTTTATACAGGACTTGCGAGAAAAAGATGGTATTCCTGATATTCGACGGGCTGCTCGGTTTCGCTATGCGAGTGTAACTCCAATTGAGGTTGGTTTAAAACATGATGATATTTAAAAATTGTGGCAAGTATATTTATGGAATGCCTTACCTGTGAAATGGAACATGCCCAGAATCTTGGTCATTTATTCTATGGATAAGTAATTAATTTGTTATCTAGCACTAATAAAATAACATATCATGTCCTTTTCAGGTTGATGGCTCCATACGCAAGTTGTTGAAGGGTGGTAGAGACCTAGATGACTCCTTGATCGCTGCTGTTATTCAAAATTTGAAAATTGTTAAGGTATTTTGCCTTGCATCTCGAAACAGGGTCTATTGTTCTGAATAAAGTTAGTTGGAAGTGTATGGAATAACCCCCAGACACGTGGCAAAATTTTCTTCCATGTGACACTCTTGGATATCAGTGTTTTATACACAACCTTCAATTTCATTCCCTTTACTTTGATATTATAACAATAGGCAATTGAACGTCAAAAGATAACTGCATGTTAAAGCTAGGTGGTTTTCACAAAACACGTAGTCTTAGTTTCGTCATTTTATTTTTATTTTTTGGGGGACATTAAATGGAGTTACATAGTGACTTTGTACTTTGTACCCTGCATGATAGGTGTAGGTCTGTTTAAGATTGTAATATATATTCAACGACTAGAAGTTCCCCTAAGAATACCTTTTTATTTTCACTTAATAATGTATCAGAAACTTAATTTCTGTGGTCTATAGGACAGTTCCAAGGTTATTGTGTTGGATGCTGATGGTACTCGTTCTAAAGGCATTGCAAGATCCTTGAAGAAAATTGGGGTTAAGGTAAGTCTGTCAATAACAGCTGAGATACTTGCTGCAAATCTTTAATGTGTTGGTGATATATAACATAAATTTACTGCTGCAACCCATTATGTAAGTTATCTAACCTGCCGCCTGTCCTACTATTTATTTGTTCGTCTAAATTCCTTCCAAACCTTATTTTGTTGCTGAAGCCTGTGCATAACAGAATGTTTAGCTTTGTGGTAGAAGATTTGGTATCTAGATAACAAATAACAGTTTTTACTGCTTCTATATCTGATATAGGATCATTGAAACTTGTAATTGTATTTTAAGGTTAGGGTTGAAGAGCTTTGGCATGGTGAAAAGTAGGATAGTATATTAATAATAGAGAAAAATTCTGGCTTATTCTATATAACTCAAGTCTTTGTTAGTGTCTGCATGATTTCCTACAAAGAAGTATCTCTATCATATTACCTAATAAGTATTGCGCGTGTTCACCTCAGTTATGAGCGTAAATTGAACTCATGCACAAATGCTAATATATGGTGAGTTGCAGTACATAACAGCCCATTACTAGACGAGACACTCTGATGGTTTAGATTTGAAATTGTAAATGAAAAAGGCAAAAACTAGAATTTATGAATTTTAGATTCCCTAACCCATATATGTTCAAACTAAACACTTAGTCCTTTACTGTCAACATGAATGCTAATCAGATTTGTTTTCAAACTTGGGGACCGTTCCTTTAAACCATAGTATGTGCTTTAGTGGTGGTTCACTAATAGACGCCGTATACTAACCCACTTGGGTTGGCCTGTTGGTGTTGGCTTGGGACCTTGGAGTGTGCTCCTCTCAAGGTTCAGGTTCGATTTTCCCAGGTGTCAATTTGGATGGGCTAGTTTGGCTTATTAAAAAACAAAACTAATAGACGCCCTATGCACAATCAACTTATTCATCAATCATTGAAATCTGATCTATATATGGAAGTAGAATAAAATATAACTAGTCATGTTGATATTTTACAGAATCCGTACTTGGTCCAAGGTGGCTTTCAGTCTTGGGTAAAACAAAGTCTCCGCATCAAGGAACTCAAACGTGAAACAGCACTTACCATACTCAATGAGGTATTTGTCAAACTATTTCGGTTCATACGTATTGTTATGGATATGAATTTCACTTGGCACTAGCATACATAACCAAAAATAATGGGATGAAAGCTCGGTTCTGTAATACTAACAATTTGGGATGAATCCTCTTCTTACCCAGCCTACTGTTTTAGCTAATCACCTAATCAATTCGTTATTCTTAATGCATGCAAAGGATAATAAGGAGAACCTAATTTGACTAAGGGTCCTTCCGTTTTTTTATACAAAAGCCAATTTTTATTCAAAAGATATGTTTTATAAAACTTGTAGTAGCTAATAAGTTTCTTTTTGGGGGGGGATTCTCAAGAAAAGCTATTTCAATGCTTTTCTTAGAGGTTCAAATTAGCAGCTTCTGAAAAAAATGGCTCTAAAAAAAGTTGCATTGTGGGATCACTTTTTTTAAAGCTTAAGCAAATAAATATATGTTGGTCTTTTCATCGGGGCATATGCATTTTTGTATGTTCACAGGAAGCTGAAGCAATTCTAGAGGATATTAGACCTTCTCCTTGGCAACTTTTAGGTTTTGGTACGGTAAGTGTCAACTTCGTAATTTTTACGAGTAGTTATTTGTCATTTTTGTTGGATTTTCAGTATGCTTATCGTTAAGTTTATTTAATAAGGTTCACGTCATTATATAACAAAGTATGGAGAATACCTCAATACGGTAGAAAACAGGTTTTAGTCAAGCAACTTATATTGAGAAAAATAAAATAGAAAAATGGAATTGATAGCACTTTCTATCTATTTAATTTATCCTATCTTTAACAATTTTCTTACGTAAATATGTCGTTTTCTTCCTTGATACCACGAAAGCATCCTTGTCATATTTTGATTTGATTAAGAAATGCTTACATGATTTTATTTGATTGTTATTATCTGCTAATAAATGCAACTACTCTTTATTCAGGCACTACTAGCGGGGTCATATGCATTAGTAGGTACGTGCATGTTCTTTCCCATAAACTAAGAATTTATTCAGAATTGAAATTTTTTGGACTACATCTAAAGAGTGTGGCAGTTAGTCCGAGGTCGTGAGACTTTGTCCCTTTAGTGTGTTCCTCTGCAAACATATAACTATTAACTACAAATGCCAGTTTATATGTGAAGTTGACTTGTTTACTTCTTCTCACAAATGTTTTAAGAGCTTATATTGTGTTTGCAAATTTATTTTGATTCTGTAGCTTAAACCAAAGTTCTAATTTCATGTAACATCATGCACGAGTGACTGGAAGTCTTCAAAGCTTTTTTAGTGAAAACCTGGTTTCCACCACTTTATTGTTAACCATTCGTTCATTTGATTGACCTGATCTGACAACCCACAACCATTATTGTGTCAGAGTGGGAGAAAACATTGCAGTTAATTGGTGTATTTGGCCTCAGTTTGGTATGTATATTTTCCATTCAGCAAGTGATTCAATTAAATATTGTTTCTTTAAAAGGATATGGTGCATATATCAACTAATGTTGGATATTCTCATATTCTATCCAGTTTTAAGGTCAGTAATTTGGATATTTTTCATTTCCTTATATTTTTTGAATGTGTATCACCAGACCATATATCTGCGGGTTTCTTCATATGAAAAGTCAGAAGATTTGAACCAAGATGTGAGGTAAGTATACTTCATGATGGATATTTGGTCATATAGTCATCAAATTAGACAATGTTTGAATAATTTAATCATCCCATAGTCTTGTCTTATATGTATTCAGTCATCTTAATATAAGTCATGGTAGATGTACACAAGCTTTTCATTTCTATGTTGTGAACTATTGGTTATATAGTAGTATGGATTGTGTTCACTAAATTTGTCATTGCATAGACACAAAAGTCGGCATTTCAAACGTGTAAAAGGATCAGAAATTGTGTTTGTGTGCCTCGATAGACAGATATGAGCGAACATAAAGAGTGTCACCCAAATCCACATGCAGTTTCCATTTTAGACTTCATGTAGCTAAACCAACTATTTTTTCCCCTAATACAAGATACACCAACTCTTAAGGCATAACTTCTGTTATCTTGTATTTTCATCTTGAGTGTTGCAAATATCGTAACATCTCAATACCGAGAAAAACATATGACTTTAATTAGCAAATAGCAACTAACAACACTATCAGCTTGTGTACCCTTTCTTGGCATTTTTACTCCAGCATCTGTAATGAAATTTAACCTCTTTGTCTTCTTCTGTCCTGTAAAGGTTTTTATTGCTTGCTCCTGTTAAACTTGGAGGTCAGGCATTTTCATGGGCTGCTGGAAAATTGGAATCAAATGGCATAGGGTTACCAACATCACCGTCATCATTGGATGTTCAGAACCGGGTACTACAGGCTGCTGCCAAACATGAATCCCAACCATCTGATAGTGAAGGGAGCCAAGACCCGACTCCCGAATCCTCAGTTTCTCTGAATTAAAATGTATGAGAATATTGTTCCAGATTCTCATGTGCTGACATGAGAAGAACAGATATTTGTACGGTCACAACAAGTTAACTCACATGGCTTGAAGTTGAAGTATGCAAGTTGACATTATCCAACCTTTTCTAAGCACTGTGCAGCCAACACAAAGATGATTGTATTTTATTATTTTTAGTGCCACAAGTTGCAATATTGCCACAGCCATAAAAATAGTAAGAGTGAAATGTAATTGTTAAATAAACTACTATTTGCATGATACAAATTGTACTGACAATTTCTGGTGTTGCAACTAATAGTTTTATAAACGATATCCTTCAATAAATTCGTTTGATGTTTAGGTCTTCTACAAACTTCTTTTGCTCAGAACTTTCACCCCATCATCAATGTAAAATATAAATCCAAACTTCTTGTCCACAGCCAGATCCAGTGTGTCAATAATCTTAGCTCATTGATCATCAAGTTTTGTTAAGAATGACAAGTATTATGCAGGAATAAATTTATTACTCCCTCCGTCCCTTTTTATAGGACTAGTTTACAAAAAAAATTTGTCCCTAAATATAAGATCATATACAAATTCCTAGATGCATTGATTACTATTTTTCCAAATATACCCCTTATTAATACTACAAATTTGTCTTGGTATATGAAAAGTTAACATTAAATATATATGTAATTAAGGGTAATCTAGTAATAGTCACACACATTTGTGACAACTTTATTACTCCAACAATTTTTCTTAATACACGTGATTTTTGTAAACTACTCCTATAAAAAGGGACGGAGGGAGTATATGATGTGTTTCCATTCTCTTTTACCAAAATATTAATCACATGTTGAGCCAAAACGGTTGTTTTAGGCCTCATTTTTTAAAAGACAAAAAAATTGATTAGATTTACAAAGACTTTTTTTTTTCATTTTATAATTAAAGACTTGTGATTACGAAATGACAAATCTATTATAAATTCACACACTCAAGTAGAGGTATTGGGGTTCATCATGACATGACCTAACAATTTTAGTATTTTATCGGTTGAAAATACGGATTTACACATCATAAACATGTCTAGAGCCGCCACTACCGTAAGTAACCGTCTTATACTGGCCATTGCCATCGTTGGCCACTCTTGAGTTGGGTTGGACTATATCTCATTTTTTAATTTGAGAGACTCACCACCAACACATAACTATAACGGGTAATTATCGCGATCAACCTCAACAAGGCGACGACCCACCTTCATGTCAGCATCAACACTAGCCACTAAGAGGGAGATAACAGATTAAAATAATTTTTTAAAAAGAAGCATGATGTTGAGTAAGCTGAACACTGTGGTATGATTGATTAAAAAAAAACTGTGGTGTGTTCAAGTATATTAACAAAAAAAAACACTTTGGTTTGTTGAAGAATTTCATTATGCAATATTTTATCGAGAAACAAAATAATATGGGTTGATTGAAATTCATCTATAAAGTGAATAAGTGGAAAATTCAGGGTTCGAACCCCGTCGATGCATACTACAATGTCTCAGCCAACTAAGTTAAGCTTATGATTTAAATTTAATTAAAAAAGAAGCATGTTTCGGAGATGTACGATTGTGTTATCATTTACACTTTTATGTTTTGGTGTTTTTTTACATTAAATTGATTTCAATTTCAAAATAATCAATAGACAATGATAACAATAAGAAAATATAACATAAATCGTAACTAATGATAACGACAGGGTCATCCTTGAAATTTTAAGTGTCATGTGGAAAGTACACAAACGGTCGCACGCTTGCATGGGCGCACGCACACTTACACACACATATTTGAGTGTCAACAAGTACAACCCAACAACTTGGTGCCCCTGGAAATTCGAAGTCATGTGCGACCACACAATCAAAACATGTCCAGGGTCGCTACTATCGTAAGTAACCGTCTTATATTGGCCACTACCATTCTTAGCCATTGTTGCATTAGGTTGGACTATTATTCCTTTTTGAAGCTGAGAAACTAGTTTACGATCACCTGCAGATAACCATGTTGGGTAACCGTCACGATCATCCCCAACAAGGCGACAATCCACCTTATCACACAAGTGGAGGAAACAGAGTTTGAACCTCAGTCACGACATCCGACCTAACAATTTTGACATTTTTGTCAGTTGAGCTAGAACTTATGGACGAAGTTCTTTAAATTTTGAAATGACATTTGCTTTATTTTTTGTCAGTTAAACTAGAACTTGTCGACAAACTTTTTAAAATTTTGAAATGAAGTTTGCCTTGTAAAACAATCAAACGGCAAATCTTTATAACACAAGAACAAAAATGTACAATGATCACTTAATATTAAATTAGTCGGCAGAGAGGTACTTCCAAACATGCAGAAATCTACTTTGTCCCTTACATTTGGTTACTCTTTGTTGGTGTCAAAGCCAACAGATACGATGATAAATACAGTGGGGTATGGTTAGTTCGTTTGGATGGATAAGCTTGGCTTTTTCTATTACATTTTTTATTCTTTATCCAAATTGCATGAAACATGTTAGCATTTTTTTTTTACTTTTTCAACCTTTTAAATGCAGATGATATGTTCCCTTCAGAAAAAAATGCATAGGATATCTTGAGACACAATGTCTGGTAGCTACTTTTGAGAGCAAATGGATTGACCAAGTCTATTTGCAAACAACAACATCATTCTTTGTTTTCTATCCCAAAAAAAACATCATTCTTTGTTTTATGAAACATCACTTTTAGTTTGTGTACCAGATAAAATAAAATTGATGGAAACAATACTTGTAAAAATTTAACTAAATTGTTATTGAAACATTCACATAACACGTTAATGAGATGATTGCTGCATTAATCGAACAATGTGCTTGTATGCATAACATAGCTTGTAGAACAATTACTAATGTCATGGTAGTCAATCACTACCTTACACGACACTGAAATGTGTATTAGTCACTTTGGGACACTAAACAAACTTAATTTAGAGTGAACTTTGAGGTTTCTAAATAGTAGTTGTACCTCATTTTATAAAGACCAAACGAAGTGCTGATATCAAAGGCCATACAAATGCAAAAATTTAATACTACATCTGTCTCTAATTATAGGGCTCTTTAAAAATAATAACGGAAATTAAGAAAATTGAAAGTGATACTACTATTGCGAGTATAAATTAATCTAACAAAAAATTATTGTACACTATAGCTGTGTTGCAGCAAATGTATACCGGCATTTTGTAATACATAAATTCCGAGGAGGTAGACATGTTATTCCACAATTAAGGCCTACTGTAATTAGTGGATGCCTATCTATGAGATCAGCAAGAGGAATTGGCACAGCTTGTTTTTCCTATCAATTGAACCAATCCTAACTGATGTACAGTCAAAATATAATTTACATATAGATACATTCCGACTACTTGAATGAATTGAAGAAGCTGACTGTGTCATGAAGGGCATGGATAAAGTTGTCGACATCCTCCTTAGTGTTGTAGAAATAGAGGCTAGCACGTGCACTTGCGTTGACCCCTAAATACCGATGGAGGGGTTGGGCACAATGGTGACCCGATCTGATTGCCACTCCATGCTGAAAATGATATACATCAATTGAAATTCAAGAAAGGAAATTTTCCAACCAAGTTCAACAGCTATTCCAATTACTACCGAAAATTTGGGCAATTTAGTAACTGATTACAGACTAAGAAGGTATTTGAAAATACTTAATTTACCTTATTTCATGACATAGACACTTGTACTAATGATTAGATACACTTATAAAAATTAACTAATGACATGTCCATGGGTTGTTTTCAACTTATTCCTATATAATAGTTTACGAATAAGCGCATAATCATTTCCCTAGAATAACTTATAGGATAAGTACTATACTAATTGTTCACTCAAACCTTTTTTTAAAAAAATTGTTTACTCAAATGCAACATAAAATGTATTAAGAACAAGAAAATGCATATAGCTGGAGATAGTGTTTCATCTTCTAACCTGTTGGTCTAGAAATGTTGCAAGATCAGTAGGGTGCAAATTCTCAACATTGAAAGAACAAAGAGAAGCTCGTTTGACTTCTTTCGAAGGGGCTGGCCCATAGATGCGAATATTTGGGATTGACAGAAGCCTTTCATACAGGTATGTACCCAGCTCGATCTGTGAAAATTTGGATTTCATACAAATAGCATCACACAGTTCGTAGAACATAAATATAATTTATATCACTAATCAAATATATAAAAGAGTAGTTCTAGAAATACTTTCTTTCTAACATTTTCTAACACTTACTCTCTTGTTGGGTTAAATCAATGTAGGTCCCTCACTTTGAAAATGGGTCCCACATAACGTAGTAGGACCTACATTGATTTCACCTAATGAGAAAGTGAGTGTTGAGTGTGTTAAAAAAGAGTGTTCCTAGCACTCCTCAATATGAAAACTGATTTTGTTGATAAGCAAACAAAAATAACAGTGTATTTTTTACAAGTCATTGATTGAGTAGATTGAAAATCGTTAATTTAGCTAGTGGTTTCAATCATAACGATAACATTGAAGGGCACAGAGACTAGGATAGCATTGCTTCGAATATACATTAATGAGGTTGAGGCATCAAATCATGAAAATTATGATGATAAAGAGAAGATGTACTTGAAGAAGTAAAACAACAATCAGGATGACAAAAAGGAAATAAAGCATTGTGACACATTCAGCTTTTTCTTTTGCAAGTTAAATTGTTTTTTTCACGTTCTGATCAAGTTAAACATTGTCGGGGCATTAACATCTGATCAGTAGCATTTATCAAAGCTTAACTACAAGTTATTTTGGTAATTAACACTACATACTACTTAGATGTACATTTAATCAACAAAAGTATTTATGATTGACTTTAGTGCTTAATTTCAGTTAGAATGTTTATATGTAACATGTATTTTGTAGAATGTTGCTTTCCACAGCTCCCAAATGATTAGAAGTGAATCTCGCATTTCGACACTTTGCTATCAGTTAAACTTAAATACAAGAATAAACCACGGGGTGTTTGGCTCTCTGATATGTCCTGGAAGTGACTCAACTGCATGAATATGCAATCACTACATTAAGTGCATGGCTTTATTGCCATTAGATGGTTAAGCAAATTGGAATTCCAGATTTTCAAAAGATGATACCCATGTAGGAGAAAAAGCTTCAGCATCTACAGAAAGTATGGCATTTGAGGAGAAAGCAACTAAATCATAATGAGGTGTTGTGTTATCACAAACTTGTTAAAATACATATCCATGCACAAATATACATAATATTTCGTTGTCAAAAACTTGTTAAATGAGATGTCACCACAAAAGAAGATAGTAATGTAAACGAGTTTTTCACAGTATCAAAATTAAATTTCAAAGATTAATGTGTCACTTTTCCTGTGAATTACTCTAGTTTTCTTTATAGTCAATAAGACTGAAGCTCAACTCACCTCATACTCATGTATGGCTTGCATCCCAATCCCAGATAAGTAATCAATTGCTGCTCCTAATCCGATCGCTTCACCAATAGCTGGTGTTCCAGCCTCAAATCTAGTATGGTAAAATAGCCTCAGATATAATAATAAGATACAATACAAGTAATTGATGGTAAATGCGACAGTAGTAGCAAAAAATTAGCACTGTGAGGCGGAGAAAAATGATTGTGGGTTATGAATGGTTATATTTAAATTTAGGAAAGGTGTAAACCACCAGAGTATCAGTCCCAAGATAAGAAATGGAAACTCTTCCTTTTTTCCCCGGCTGATATTGATAACGATCATTTAAATGGTAGACCGAATCATTTTTTGGTTATAGAATCCTATGGGGTTCAAAACAACAATGACTAACATCAAGAGCCAGAGAAAGTGAAGGAGAAACGGAGACATTATGTTTGCACTAATTCAAAAGAAGTAAATCCATTGATCCTCTTCAGCTTTCTTTCCTACACCGGGAATCAAACCTGTGACCTCCACCCAAGCCAATGTATATCATTTTTAAGATAAGGTATGCTCGAGTCAAAGGAAAAACAAGTTCACAAACCTGGACGGAGGTTCGGCATAAGTTGAATGATCCAAATATACATCTGAAATCATTTCACCACCGCCTGAAACCAGCAAAAGAAGAGGTTGCCTGAAATGTATTAGCTACAAAACAAAATCTTATTAACATGGTGCCTAAACAAACAGGATCTTTTCTTTTATTCTACTGCATTTTAATTAGTTGTTCATGTTTGATAGGAAAATAGTAGTAAAGCACCGTGTATAATAACTTACCTAAAAATGGAGGCATGGAAGACAAGAGGTCCATTTTACCATATAAGAATCCAATGCCTGTAGGCCCACACATCTGTAAGACAGGTTCAGTAACTTGTTACACTGATCTGGAAGAGTTACAATTCAAAAATACATGAACAACTCTACCTTGTGAGAAGAAGCAACAAGAAAATCAGCATCAAGGTTTTGAACATCAACCGCCATGTGTGGAACACTCTGGCAGGCATCTACAAGAACTTTTGCTCCAACCCCATGTGCCCAGTGTGCAATATCTCTAATAGGGAGAACAGAAGCTACAGAAAAGCAAGGGACAAACACAAGCAAGCTCATTCATTTCACTTAAAAGTTTAAAAGTGAGTAAAAGTACTATCATTGTGGAAAATAAGAGGTTACAAGTTGAAAAAGCATGGAAACAATTGGGGGACTGAAGTGGGGATTCATGTATATGATATAAGCACCAAGGTTAAATGTTTTTAGGGTCACGTTGGGTATTGGGTCTCAATATGCATAGGCATTACGTGTTTGCCAAGTACTAGTTGGAAGTCTTTACATGAGTGCAGTCCCTTATAGTTGAATATTGGAAATCCTCTTTATATGAGTGTATGTAATCTCTATCAAGTAATTATCAGTTTACAAATTTATTCTAAAAGTTTCTGTATTTGTACTGGTGTGCTCAACCCTCGATGCAACGTTGATTCAAGCAAAAGTTACTAATGAACCAGAAGACCATTAATGTCAAAACCTATAAAGTTAACCCAGCAGGCAGATATCTTTGACAGCATAACTTAAAGTATCATTCACAAAAGTGTACAATCCTGACGAGAAACATACCAAGCACGTTTGAAACATGATGAACAACAACTATTTTTGTCTTCTTTGAAAGCATTTCCTTCAATTTGTCTATATCTGGAATTTCATCTTGGTTTAAATTCACAAATTTCAAAACAGCTCCAACTTTTTGAGCTACTAATTGCCATGGAACAATTGCACTGTGATGTTCAGCGACTGTAAGTACGATCTGCAATAATACACAAAAGTTAAGATTTTACATAAGCATAGTTATTGGAGATAATGACAATCCAAACAAAAAATAATTACGCTAAACATAAAGGAATAGAACTTCAATTGGGTGATTAAAAAGAACCCCCAATGTCTCCTCCTGGTATTAAAACTCCTATTTCAATATCACATTTGATACGTTCAATTAAGCCTTAATACTCTCCAAATCTAAAAAATATGCACAAAACAATCTCATATTTAAAAATTTAGATGGGGATTATTTTTCAGGAAATAATTGTTTATTCTTTCAAAAGCTCTCTCAGAAGGCCGCCAAAACAAAGTGATATTTTCTCCAAAATACGCTAATCCAAACATGCAGCAAGTTGAAATTCGTTAAAAAAAATCTAGAAAGAAAATACCTCATCTCCTTGTTTTAAATTTGACAAGCCCCAAGAATAAGCTACTAGATTGATAGCTTCAGTAGCATTTCTTGTGAATACAATTTCTCGTGAATCAGAAGCATTTATAAAAGCTGCAACCTTCCGTCTAGCTGATTCATACTCGTCTGTGGCCTTTGCACTACATCCATAAATAATTGTGCACATAAACATTTGGCTATTTAAGCAATCATCATAGATAGAAATTTAAATATTTTCATCCCCGTTAAATTTAGAAGGGGGAAGGAAATTATATTAAAATGCCTCCAAATTACCTATGTAATTCCAAATTTAACACAATAAGTACCTCAAGTAATGTATGCCCCGATGCACGTTTGAATTGTAACCTTCATAATAGTCTCGCAAAGCCTTCACAACAGCTAATGGCTTCTGAGAAGTCGCCGCATTGTCTATGTAAACAAGTTTTGAGCCATTTACTTCCTGGTGAAGTATAGGGAAATGGGGTCTGGTAGTGTGACCCAAAGAGGGAGAGCTAAGAGTTGGTTCAGCTACTGCTTGATTGACGGTTGATGCACGAACAGGGAGATAAGATAAACGACGGAACCCAACTCTGACATGTGATGTGGTTCTAGTAGTGATTGAACAGCAATAACTGGGGCTTGGAAGTTTTGGCAGCAAAACTTCCATTGCTAATCACCCAATAGGAGAATTCTAATATCTCAGTTATACCTAAGAAAAAAGTTGAATATTTTGCAGCAAAAGAGAAACATTAAAGAGTCAGTAATACATAACAAACACCATCAGGAAATTCAATTCAGTCTAAGTCCAAAAGTGACATAATGAATCCATAAGTTCAAATTATTCGTGACAATAAATCAATCATAAGAACACGGTTCAATTTACGCAGAACATGTGTTAGGAGAAGGGGAAAAGAAGTCGGCGTAAGTTTTGTAGTTTGAGTGAATGTTGAATTTTGTGAGGGAAAACAGAGTATAGACAATACTGGAGGCAATGTTTAAAAAATCAGACCAGCCATCAACTCGGTCAGGGCCTGGGTCACTGGTCGAACGGTGATTCGGCTATATCACTCTGTCTCTATAAGAATTCTAAAACATTCTTGACACCTATGATTAATCATAGGCATAAGGGCCAGTTTGGATTGGCTTATCTACTCACATAAGCACTTCTATAAAAACAGCTTGTGACATGTTGACAAGTTGTTTTCAGGTTATTTTCATAAGTTCTCCAAGATAACTAATAAAAACAACTTAAAAACAATTTTGTTTTTAATCTTTGGTTATAGAAATAGCTTACACATAATGAATAAGTGGTTGTCGTAATAAGCATGTGTACTATAAGTTACAAGTTAAGCGGTCTAGCCATAAAACTAGTTTGACAAGAGTAGGTTTGTTTTGTTTAGAACAATATATCAATCAATTTAGAGCAGAAAGGAGAGGGACCAAAATGGAATTAAATAAAAATACAAGAAAGCAGTTACCTAGTATGGATTGAATTATGATGATCAGAGCTTAGTGGAGAACAGCGGCGAGGGAAGGGGGCGGTGCCGCGGCGAGGCAGACACAGCATAGGTTCTTCAGGAAGATGAAAGATAAGAATCACATGTGCAAGCTTGCAACTGTTAACTAGATTTTAACCGAACCAATGGCGATGGAAAAAATTGGAATCCATTTGGTTCATCCGACACGTGGCTTAAAAGTCGAAAAAGCGGGGTTGATTGTGTCTCAGATTTCTGAGTAGGAGAATCCATAACACTCCTATCGCTATATTTATTTATTATTTTTCATGTATATTTATATCATTTATATTTTTTTTAGTAAATTTTTACTAAAACATTTGGAGTGTTGTACTCCCTCCATAACAAAATATAAGCAAAATTCAACCATTTCAGTTGTAACTAATTATAAGCAAAATTGACTTTTTTTGTCATATTTAAGGATAATATATCTGAAATACCCTTACTTTAATTTTTTAAATGCACACACTTTTAACAACAACACCTTGAAAATATACTACTGTACACCACAATTAATGAGGGCAAAATAGGTTATTTAACCTAAATTAAATAACACAAACCACATTCCTTAAAAAATGTGAATTGATCAAATTTGCTTATAAAAAGTTATGGAGGGAGTAAGTTGTAACAATCTCTTTTGCAAAAATTTAGATTTTTAAACAAATTATAAATTAGATATAAATTTTTAAGCGTTAAAAGCTTAAAAATCATATTTAATTAATTTATCGTTAAAAAAAATAAACTTTAGCAAAAGATGTTCGTACAAGGTACTAAATCTGACTACAAAAGTTAATTAGAAATTTCAAAATACACATGAGTTTACTGAAAATCAAAGACAAAAAATTGCGACAACAAATATTTAGGGACCGAAACTTGTTGAAATATTTTAGTGGGGTAAAAACAAAAATTGAGATATTTATAGGACCATAAATTTATTTGAGGAATGTTATTTGAACAATAGGGATGGGAATAGGCCAGGCCGGCCTACAGGGGCCTACGACCTAGCCTACGACAGGCCAGACCAGGCCAGACTTTTTTCTTAAATAGAGAAGGCCTAGGCTTTTTTAGAAGCCTATTTAGCTTAAAAGGCCAGGCCACAGGCCATTCAAAAAGCCTCTTAAGCCTATTAAGCCAGCCTATTTAAGTAGATATGATTAATATTATTTATTATTATAATATATTTTATACTTTGAATTAAAATATAAATTCGTTAGTAATTTAAGTTTATTAGTATACATTAATTTTTAGCATATACAAATGTATTATTATAAACTAGAATTGAAATATGATGCAATATATAGTTAAATTCCCTAAAAACTCATGTTGATTACTAAAAGAGAGTTTAATCTAATTGATCTATTAGTTCGCTAGTCTATTTAAACTTAGATCACATTGCTTACTTAAAGATGTTCATATGATATAGGCTTTTAAACAGGCTAGCAGGCCTTATCAGGCTTTCAGAAGGCCAGGCTCAGGCCTCAAAAGTAAGCCTATGACAGGTCGCAGGCCAGACTTAGGCCTTAAAAAGTTTGGCAGGCCAGGCTTAGGCCTTGCAAAGCCTAGCTCGGCCTAGCCTATTCCCAACCCTATTGAACAACCATATTTTTGAACAACATGTGGGACAACCAAAATATACAAAGAAATATAGACATTGACACAAAAACCAAAACAATGGATAGAGAAAGTAAAAACACAATGTAAATATGAGAGAGAAAATTGTCACAAAATGGTTGTTCAAATATCATTTACCATATTTTTTATGATGTGGCTCATTCGATTTTGACGTGCAGCGCTTATTAGACATATTTTTAATAACATGGATATTTAATATGGTTTGTTAAGCATTGTCACGACATGAATAAATATTGTTGCTCTCCAACCAAATGCATCAACGAGTTGATAACTAAAACAACTGCGATAACTTAGGCCTTTTGTTTCCTTTTCACAATTGAGTTAAATCACCGTCTTATGGGTTTCACGTGTTTTTCCCAAGGATGTTAGAGGTTGTTTACAGGTTCGTTGGTTGGTTTGTGTGTTTGAGACGTTGAAAGGAAAGATACCGACGTCTTTTTAGGAATATGGAATCGTCATGGACAAAGATAATTTTTGATATGGTGCTCGGAATTGCATTATGTAAAAAATAAAATAACTACTATAATTGACATCTTTCGGGTGATTCACTTGTGACTGTGTCGGCTGAGAACTTGCTACATCGTCAATGTTCCTACACGCCCTTCCCCTCTTTGTCACATGTGGGATTGCAGCCATCATCTCTTGCCGGACGCGGTTAGTCATCGTTTCTTTACCGAATCTGCGTTTACGTGGGTTCCCAGACACATCTACACAAAAACAAAAGCAAAAAATCAATGTAATGCTCATTTATGTATTTTATCAAACACTTTGAGTGCAAAGTATAAAACACAGACACATTGTATTAATTGAACTTTTACACAACCACATTGAACTTAAACATACTCTAAACAACATTCACAACAACTACATTCATATATAACATCATAAACTAAAAAAAAATCAATTTCTACATCAACCCTAACCACATGCAATCTACCAAAATTAACAAAAAAAAAACCTACACAAATTAACATTATCAATTAAAATGATTAATTAATACTACTTACCTGTGATTTTATTGAAATGATTTGCATGATTTTCGTCAAAGTGAGATTGGAGGGAATTTTGAGTTGTTTTGTGTTTGGAAATAATGAAGTTAAATGCAATTTCTGTTTTGTTTAAGTTCAGATCGCAAGCAGTTAATTGCCACTGCCAAGACCGAGCAGCAGCTAGCTCCCGTTGCATTTGACCAAGTGGTAGTTTGTAGCCATTGGGGTTAAAACTGTAATTTCCTATAGCAAACTTTGAAGTGTAAAAAGCAATTTTCAAAGAGCAATATCTTATGAGGTGACCCAACGGGCTGATCGTAACAAAAAAGCCCAATGACACTGTTGAATGAAATGGCCCAGTAGGTCTTGTTCCTTGCATTCCACTGCTCTCTCTCAGAAACGAAAACCCCTACTCAACTCTGTTACGATTTCCTTCATTCTTTTTTCAATCTCTCACGCCGCAACTTCCACCGCCAACACCGAGCATGGCGACACCGTCTCACGCTCAAGCCGTCAAGTCTCTCAACAAATCCCCCGGCCGCCGCCGTTTCGTCGTAAGCTTTCACTTCTCTCTCTTCCGCATTGCTAAAACCCTAAACCCTGCGTTCATGAACTCTTAATTGTTATTTTTTTGAAATGATATGTATCACTGTGCTGTTTTAGTTGCCTAATTTTGTTTAATACATGATTAAGTAGCTATCAGTTATAGTTATAGTTGATAATTTTGTTATTAACTGTTTTTAATTTATTGGATGTGCAGTTTAAGTCATTCTCTGATAGAGTAGATGATATCGATATCAATGTCTATAGAAGTCTTCATCAAGTCAAAGCTGAACCATCTGAAGGTTCCTCTTTTTTCAGAGACTGCCTTGTAGAATGGAGGGTATGTATGCCGTATCTTACTATTCTTCTATTTCTTGCTATCAAATGGTATTTATTTATGTTTCTTATTCCACGGACACCGGTCACGACACTGATACGTCGACACTTACACGTAATTATTTGAGAAAATGACATAATTGAATGTAATAACATGTGCTGCTGTCAGACACTAACACACACCAGACATGCCTTCGATTAGAAATGTCTGTAATCAGTGTATATTTAGAGTGGAGCAACCTTATATTGGCGTCTAATTTATTTGTATGCTAGATTATTAATATTTGCCTGGTCTACACTACTGTTGCTTATTTTCAATAATTGTCAAAATCCAGGAATTGAATACCACAGAAGATTTTATTTCATTGTATGAAGAAGTCATACCTTGTACACAAACATTGCCGCTGGTGTTGTTGCACAAGGAAACTTTAATCTCAAAGCTTCTTTCTAGATTGCACATGAAGGCAAGGCTATCCCTTGAACCAATTCTCAGGTTTGCATGTCATTTTGAGAATTGCTTTGTTTTTCTTAAGTAGAGATGTTAGTGTGTTGCATGATGAAATGGTATCAATTGAGACCGAATCAGATAGGACATGCATACTCAATATGATTAGTTATCAATTTGAACTAAGAGCAAATTTTTTTGTGTGCAATCTATTAGTTTGCAGTTGGAATTAATCTCAAAGTTTTGTTTACAGGTTAATTGCGGCTTTATCTAGAGATCTCCTAGATGAATTTATTCCGTAAGTTGCTTATCACTTTGACTAGATGTTGGTTCTTGTGGAATTCCTGTTATTTCATTTGTCAAATTTCTTCCTAGATCAATTTGATGGCTTTCTTACGTGCATACATTCTAACATCTTTCATACTCACTGTGGATATGGGTTTTTGCAGGCTATTTCCAAGGATTATTGATTCTTTAGCATCTCTTCTAGAAAGTGGTGCTGATAGGGAGCCAGATATAATTGAGGAGGTATAGTCAATCTATTTGGCAATTTTCTTATGGGAGATATTGCATATTTCTCATTTGTTAGTTTCATTTATTCAGTGTGAATTAAGAAAATTTTCATTTTCATGCAGATCTTCACGTCATGGTCATATGTTATGATGTATCTGCAGAAATATCTAATACGCAACCCATCAGAGGTGCTTAAGTGAGTGATATAGACTATTTTTTTAAATTTTATTTTTACTTTCTGTATGAGGTTAACTTTTCTGCAAGCCTGAAACACACCGGACGTGTATGGATTTTCCTCACCACTTTGTTAAATCTAAGGATTGATTTGCATACGCTGAGATTTGGACAAGGACTGAACACTTACACTGCGTTTTTTTCATTTGTTGGGTGAATTTGCTGAGAGATGTCTTCCCTTTCCTTGTTTAAACATGCTTCCCATATTATTATAATAAGTAGTTCTCTGTAGATGCTGTCTCGCGAGTGATGAATAAAGTAGGGTAAGGTGAAGACCTAGAAGCACCATAATGTGTACCAAACAAAAAGGATAATTTACTATAGGTTTTGTTACAAAAAAGTCGTAAAATCTTAATGTATCCCGAAGAGACCCAAGGAATCCATAAAACAGCCTTGATTTAAACCTACAGATTTAGACTTCCATAAAATTGCAGTGGAGTTTGATAATTGAATGAAGAACAAAATTATATTGACATAAGAGCTATGGTATTGTAAAATGATGCTGGCCTCGGCAAACCACGAAAAGGTATCTGTATAATTTAGAACTTGGAACTTGAAATATAATTTAAGCAAGTGTTGGCAGAAGTTTAAATTCCTAATTCTTGCCTAGCATTAGTTTTTGCTGTAGATGATAGATAAAACGGACAATATAAGGAAAGTAAGGAGAATTGGAATAGGAAATGGATGTTCCACCAAGGATGTTGATCTTCTTAATAGGAGCTTGCCAACAAATGTTCTAACCAACTGATCTAGGCTCATAGGATAACTTCTCTCATTTTGCTTAATTTAGCCAACTACGTGGTATCGACTACAAGTCTGATTCTTCTATGTTTCTTTGACTTTGATACTTCAAGGGTCACATCAAAATTGAGGTATTATCCAAAGGAATATGTTCGACAATTCATGGCAGAGGCAATGTCATTTGTTTTGAGAAATGCCCCAGACGAGCAGCTCAAAAGAGGTATGTCATTGATTGTTTTTCTGTGTATATATATTTCCCCTGCTTTTTGTCTCGTCTTTTGTTCATATGTTTAATCAATATCACCAATTTTGTAGTACATCTATAATAAAATGCTTCGTGAATTTAGCATTAATTCTGTTCTTTTCTCTTTGGTTTTAACGATTTTATTAGTTTAGGGAGGGCTATAAAGCGTGTAATATTTCTTTGATTGGACAGGAATTCAAAGAGTCATCACTGAGGCAGCGAAGAAGCCATCTCCATTCCGAGAGTCTGGTGTTGAATTATTGCTTTATAATATTATGAAAGGTTACTCATCAAGGTTCCATTCGAAAGCAGGGCGAGTGTTACAATTATTAACAAGTAAAACAATTTATCACATTGGTGATGGAGATGACCAAGGCAAGGATGGAGATGACCAAGGCAAGTATGGAGATGACCAAGGCAAGCTTGTTCTCTAGTTAAAATTATTGATTCAACTTTTGTTTTATTTCCAAGATTCTGATCATAGACCATATTCATTTTGTGTTCGGTTGAAGCCACTAAGCTACTTGGTATTAGTAACATACAAAGAACATTGGTATTTGATTGATCTGTTCATCAGAGAATATATTTTTCAGTATTTAAATTTCTCCCTGTCTTGGTTTTGTTATTAAAAAAAAGTATTTAGATTTCCCCATTTGGCTCTAAGATTGGACAATGGGATTCTTCAGATCTACTGTTGTGAAGTCTGTGGCTTAATGTTGCGATGATAAAAAATTGAGTTTTTAAATGTAATGTACAAAGAAGAGATCACTTTATTTTATTTTAGAAGCAGGTCTGACAAGTTCAAGAGGTGTTAAAAAAAAACAGAAGCTGTAGCAGAAAAAAATAGATTTTTAAAATGATCAGATTTTTTAATCAGGCTATCTTATCTACTAGTCTTCTGTCCTTCCTTTGTTGTTATCTGTCTCCTGATGTTACTGTTTGTAAATATAATCAAGTTCTACATGATTTGCAATGTGTTTGCTTATATTTTTTCTTATCTGTCTGCCTCAATTTCAGAGTCAAGTACCATTTTGAACATCATAAAATCCGTGTTTAAGAAATTATGTGAGACGATGGAACCCAAAGAGTTGAATTTGGTATGGAGTTGCTTATATAAGGAAGTGCATGAATGTGTTAGTACCGAAAACATCGGACATTTAAGACGCATTTTATCAGTGCTAGTCTCAGCTATAAAGGTGCAAAAAGGGCAAAATGTGTCCGGTAAGTTACAATACTTCATGTCACTGAACTCTTCCTTTTACTCTTTTCAAGTGAGCTGATGACAAACTAATATTGGATAAATAGATTGAATTTTAAGTTTCTTTTGGGAATTTTCTTCAATGTCTAGTTTTCTCTTTGTTCTTTAAATTTTGAGTTTCCCTGAGAATTCCACACATTCTCTGGGTGTATTACCCTTTAGGCATGTATGACATGGGTAAGCCTTCGCGCACATTTGTTGAACTAGAGCAATCGATTCCATGGAGAGTGCAGTTTGCTCTGCACTCTGTGAACATCTTGTGGTTTAATATTTGAAAAGAAACTCCAGATTCCTTGAAATTCAACTACAACAATCAAAACCTTTTTACACTAGGTGGGGTCTGATGCATGAATCAAACGATCCTATTACTTTAGGTTTTCTTGATTTATGCTTTGTTTTGGTACTGCTTTGATTATCTCCATTACGTGTTAATATAATAATATTAGTTCATATGTTAATGGGTAACTAAAAATAACAAGTGATGGGATGAGTCAAGTGCTATATGTTGTTTTGGTTTTGTTTCTTATATTCCTTTTTTATTAAAAAATTTTGTGTCACATAAATAAATGTTTTCAGTGTAATGTAATATATTTTATATCAGGATGCTATTTTCTTCAGAAAGTTGCTTGAGTTTTCTATGTGCTTCTGCACTAATTTCAACTGTCCTTACTTGTGGCAGATTATAAGCCCATGCTTGAACTCATCCTCTTGCTTATGCGGTCATATATCACACCTTTGGGAGTTACTGAGTCACAAGAAGATATATGTTTAGTTGATAGAATTTTGAAATTAATGTTGGCCACTCTCGACGGGCTCTGTAGTGATAGTAATAAATCAATGATATCCGAGTGTGCTACCCAGTGGGCTCCAATTTTTAAATCACGAAGCTCAAGGTAATGGCTGAGACAGACAGTGTGCTTTTGATTTAAATATTCTCTTTAACTTATTTCAATACTCTTGACACGTTTGAGCTTGGTTCCAGTTTGCTACGTTTCATTGAAAAACTGCTACAGAAGGATCTCTGTTTACTTGCTTTCAGAAGTAAGGTTATAAGGTAACCTTTGAATCACAGGAGCAATTCATTGTTCTGTACTCTCTAGATATAGTATTTGACTTCTATGCTGGTTTTGTAGTGCAATAAATGAGTTAATGGAGATTTCAGAGGAAAAGGTCATACAATTATTTCAATCCTTCTGTGAGAAAATGCAATTGGATATACGAGGCTCAGACTTTTTAGACAGAGAAAGTGCAGAAGCATTAGCTAGGATATGCAATCATTTGGAAAGGACTATCCGTTCTTGGATTGAAAAAATAAACAATATTGCACATTCTGATGTTTCTTGTGAAATTGATGAAAGAAAGGTAGCACTGCTATGGGGAGTTGTGAACTGCTATTCTCATATGTCTATTGTTGAAGCCGTTCCATCCTTGTTGGTGCATCTTATGGATGCTGTAGATCAGCTTCTGACTGTTACAGCTGGTATTCCTCCCTTCCTTGTTTCTTAATGAATTTTTAATCCTTCCTTGTTTCTTAATGAATTTTTAATGAGCAGTTGTGTCTGGGTAATATTAAAGATGATTTTCCATTTTGGCTTAGATTGGGTAATATTAAAGATGGTTTTCCATTTTGGCTTATAGATTATATCAGGTTTGCTATGAATTTTAACTGGGTTGGACATAGTAAAAAAATAAAATTTCTGGCCGTGGGTTTATTTTATACTTAGATAGTTGTATTCATTGGATCATTGATGCTATAATAATTTTTTCTAATCTGTACATGTTTGGCACCGATGGATCTGTAGGCTAAAAACACTTGATTTGTTATTTTCTGTTTTCATCTTCAGTCCATATTGCAGATACGCCTAAAAAAGCATGGGAAAGCATTATAGGTGCTTCACTAAGTTCTTTCAACAGATTGTGCTATGACCGTAACCTTGGAGCTGATGAAACCATAAAGTTTCTAAGTTTTGCAAAACGATACATGTCATCTCCACACGTGTTACCGGCTGTTGCTGGTTATTTGGAAAGCAAGTACGGGTAAGTGGATGTGTTAAAGTTAACTACTTTCTAGACATTTATTATTTTTCAATCTTTAGTTGTCAAATTTTGTCACTATTTTATCGTTAGTTCTCAGTATTTGATTAACCCTCTCACCTGTATATATTATAGTTCTTCTTTAGAAGACACTGGGTGTAGAGTGTACCATCCAGAACTTGAGGAAATGACTGCAGAGTCAGTGGCAGCATTTGCTGATAATTTGTGCCATTCAGACAAGGAGGTTCGCATTTCAACTCTTAAAATACTTTGTCACTACGAATCTTTGGGCGAGAAAAATTCTTCAGTGGATCAGTCAGCTGCGAAGAAAAGGAAAATCGAAGTTTCACCAACTTCCATTGTGGATAACATAGGAAATAATGTATGTATCTTTATATTATACGCCGTTGCCTTTTTATTTTTACTTGAGTTTTAGTATGACTGTGTATTTTGGTGAAATAACAGCCTCTGCTGGTTCTTCTGTCTATTGAAACAACTCCAGTTTCAATTTCTACAAGCAGAAGTATCCAACGATTGATTTCCAAGATACAGATGGACCTATCTGCTGGAAGGATTGCTAATGTTTATGCACCTCTTGTTTTGAGCGGGTTATTTGGCATCTTGAATAACCAATTTAGCTATCTCTGGAATCCTGTATTAGAATGCATTTCTGTCTTGGTTAGCCTTCATTTTTCACTCGTGTGGAATACCCTTATCGATTATCTGGAAAGATGTCAGGCAACAAGAGAGAGCTCTAGCAGCTTGCATGATAGTGCCAATGGTGCATCGTTTGATCAGCCAGCTGGTATGTTTCAACTACATTGACATCATATATTGAGTCCATCCTTCCTCCTCCCCTTTTTATTTTTCTTCACATGATGTTTTAGGTGAGAGACCTGGACACTAATGTGTAATCTATTGTTCATTGGTTGATGTTTTGACTTCGAGTTTAATCTATTATGTAAAGTTATAACTAGTTTAATCAGTTTATATTTAGCTTAGTTTGTAACAACCCTTATAAAAAGTTCATAGATGTGTTTAATTTTGTAATTTCTTTCTTTAAAAAATGTATATTTCAATTCTAACATTTAAAATTCCTGTTTATATTATTGATCTACCATTGTGCTGTTTTGGTAACCAGTTGATTTTGTTTCTCAGGTTTACTTGGTTGTTTCAAATTATTTGTCCATCATGAATCTGATTGCACACCATCCGGAACAATATTGACATTATTGCTGCAAGCATTACAAAAAATTCCAACTGTAATTGAACCTCGCTCTCGGCAATTCATTCCTCTTTTTTTGAAGTTCTTAGGATACAACACTCTTGATCTTGCAAGGTAAGTATCTGCTCAATCCTTTTCTATGATTTTGAAATTTGTGAACTTCTAAAGCTTCAACTAAATTGCCACGTTTTTTAATTTGTTTTCCTTGTCAAAATGAAATTGCAGTGTGGGATTGTTTGATTCTCATGCTTGTAAAGGAAAAGAGTGGAAGCTCATCTTGAAGGAATGGCTGAACTTGTTGAAACTTATGAAAAATCCCAAGTCATTTTACTTGAGCCAATTTCTTAAGGAGATTCTGCAGAATAGGTTGAGTTGCATTTTGATTATGTATCTTGTACAACACTGCAACGCTATTTTCTCTTTAGCTACTTGTTTGAACTTGGTGGTCCCCAATTTTAAACATCTTCCCCCCTTTTTTTTTTTTTTTTTGTGACAGGCTTATAGAAGAAGACGATCCTGAAATACAGTTTAGAGTTCTTGACTGCCTATTAATATGGAAAGATGATTACTTTTTACCATATACCGAGCATCTGAGAAACTTGATTAGTTCCAAAATTACAAGGGAAGAACTAACAACATGGAGTTTATCCAGAGAATCTAAAATGATTGAAGAATGTCACCGAGCTTATCTTGTGCCATTGGTTATCCGTCTCTTGATGCCAAAAGTAAGAAAGTTGAAAGGACTTGCATCTCGAAAGGTATACCGAATTCAAACTATTGAGATTGTTTTATATATCTGTCTTTTGTTATCCCTTTTTACTTGTTAGACTGATAATATTGGATATTCATTTTGACAGAAAGCAAGTATTTGTCATCGGAAAGCTATTCTGAGTTTCATAGCTGGGCTTGATACAACTGAGCTGCCACTTTTTTTTGCATTACTGATAAAGCCGTTGCAAATAGTAGAGAAAACTGATGGGCCTGCTAACTTGTTTTGGACTTTACCTATAGGCTGCACTAGTGAATTTCAAGCATCTTCTTTGTTAGAATATTTTACTTTGGACAATATTGCAACCCTATCCTGGAAAAAGAAATACGGCTTCTTGCATGTTATAGAAGATATTGTTGGAGTTTTTGATGAATTGCATATTAGACCTTTTCTTGATTTACTGGTGGGGTGTGTTGTTCGGGTGTTGGAGAGTTGCACATTAAGTCTTGACAACGTAAATCTGAATGGGGTTTCTTCAAATCAACACAATTCTAGCACCAGCTCAATCACTCTTAGTGGGGAAAGTGTGCCAGAAAATCAAATCCTGGTAATGATTTGTTCACAGTGAATGGAAATTTTGTGTAGCACACTTTGTTTACAAACTTGAGGATGAAAATACTGTTTCTGAGAAGATGTTAGTTTTTAATAGTGAGAAGCACTAGCGTATGGTGTGTTTCAATGTTCATTTTGCCACAATGCTGGTATATTATTCTAGTCTTTAATATACAACATTTTCTGTTTTAGTCAGTTGACAACAAAAATCAACAGCAATCTGTATGGTTAACTCCGTTTTTAAATGTCATTAACCATGATTTCAGGTGTTCAAATATACCTGATATCCATTATAACCATCCAAGTTATATTTAAATATACATGATTTTCAGTTTTTCAAATATACATATTTATTAACGACAATTTTTATTCAAATATATACCTGAAAATTGTGCTTAATGGCATTTTAATTAATGAGTGCGACACCTTGTTATGTTTATTAACTATATGTTAAATGTAATTAAGCATGTATATGAATTACATTAACCATTCAAATTATTGTTGAATTTAGCTGTCCCATTTTGTGTCAAATAACACAGCTCATAATCAATACATCGAGAACCTCAAGCATTTATTCCTATTTTTCAGGGATTAAAATCGTCAATTTTTTTGATACGGACAAAAATGTAAATAGATCTATATTACATGGGCTAAAACGTGTTTAAACGTTTCTTATCGGTATTTTGTGAATGATTGTCTTAGTTGTTTTGTTATCCTAATCCTATGTTGCTTTTTTGTTGTTTTTCATTATATCATTCATTGTTATCCATTGCATCATTTGTTAGACAGCTTCTAAAAGTAGAACAGACAATTTACTATATGCTAACATTTTTTTTCTGCCTCCTATGATCTGTGTTGTCTGTTTTATTCAATTTGATATTCTTTTTTGTATTTGTTTGTGCAGATTGGCAATACTTCAAATCAGCTCAAAGATATGAGATCTCTGTGCCTAAAAATTGTTTCCCGTGTTGTCCATAAGTACGAGGATCATGAATTTGATTCTGATTTGTGGGACAGATTCTTTTCCTCGGTAAAACCCCTGATTAATAAATTCAAACACGAGGCTGCCAGTAGTGAGAAACCAAGTTCACTGCTATCTTGCTTTCTGGCCATGAGTGCAAACCATAAGCTTGTAGCACTGTTATGCCGGGAAGAAAGTCTCATACCTGATATATTTTCCATTGTTTCTGTCAATTCGGCTTCTGAGGCTATTGTATATTGTGTTCTGAAGTTTGTCGAGAACTTGTTAAGCCTCGACAATCAGTTGGGTTATGAAGACAGTTCTGCCCATAGAGTTTTACTTTCAAATATTGAAGTGCTCATGGATAGCATTTGTTGTTTGTTTGGAAGTGATAATGCAGCCAAGAGGTATTAATTTTCTTTTGCTTGTGCTCTCACAATTTTAGTTGCCGGAGTAATTGTTTTAACTTTTACCAATGGAATTTGCATGTTACTGCCGCCATTTCTTTGGAAACTTAATTTTGTTCCTCCATGAAATGAAGTTACCTCTTAACAATACAATACCCTGTAGTTCTTTGTGGTTTGAAGAACTTTTTAGAAAGCATGTATTTTTTGAATATTCTGCTAAAGATGTAGTCAAGTGATGAATGGTAGCTGTAAAGAGGAGGCATATAAATTTGATTTTTGTCATAAGGAACTAGGTATCTCAGTAACTGAGACAAAAAAATTTGTCCTGTGAAAGGCTTCAAAGTCTTACGTTTAGTGTCCCCATATGGACCAATCTTGAATGTATAGACCTGTTTGAAAACTGATAACTCAATTGCCATCAAAAATAGGCTTTCATTCTCGGTGATGAAGAGCTTTACTTTTTACTGTTAGTCTGTTGGTCTATGTTAGATGTAATCTAATTTTGTGTCTTCCCCTATGAACTTAAAACATCTACGGCAATTGGTCCTTGACCCATTATTAGAGCCTTTAACCTAGTCTGTAGGAGTTCAGACTTTGTTGCTAACACTTTTCTGACAAAATTCAAAGAGATGCATAAGATTAGAGCTGGCTTGTGCTTTGCCTTCACTTCAAGTGCAGAGGGATAAATACTTAAATGTCAGGTGGTGTATTAGATATGCTCATCATGGTTTAAACATGTTTTTGGTCTTTGTAATATGCCCACCGTTTCATTTCAGTCCGTGATTTTTTATTTTACTTTTTATTTCTTTTTTGCTTTCAGGGTTGTCTTCATTTTTTTCTGTTTCATTATGGTCATCATTATTTTTTTTTTAGTCCCTATAATGTACTCTTTTAGCGCCTGTAATATTCTTTTTTTCATTAGTGCCTCACTTCTTTTCTGTTAGTCCCTTCTGTACAGTACCAACTAAAGATAAACCACATATTTTAGGGACTAAAACAGAAAAACATTACTTAGACTAAAACGAGTCCCTTGCGTATAGCACCAATTGAAGATAAAGCACATATTTTAGGGACTAAAACAGAAAAATACTACAGACTAAAACAAAATAACAAGGACCACAATGAAAATTAATTATAGGGACCACATCGAAACAATGTTCCAGGGATTGAAACTATGAAGTGTGTACATTATAGGGGCCATTAATATAGTTATGCCTAAAATCATTCATGTACCTTTGTCGAACAGCTCAAGCATTTAAGATGTTGGTCCTTGAAAGTTTAGGGATAGATGACTAAGGCAACACCAGGGCATTGTAAAGAGTGGTAGCTCAAACATAATTTATCATTACAGTTAGGATTGAGAGTGGAAAAAATGTATTCACATTTTGTAATTTTTGAAAGTTTTTGGTGCCCAGGGTAAAGCAGGAAAGTGGGTGAACTCAATCAAATTATATGAAGAAATAACATGACTAAATAAATACTTGCATATTTGAAAAATTATATGAAGAAATAACAAGACTAAATAAATACTTGCATATTTGAAAAATGTTGGAGCAAGATAATTTTACCTTATGAATAGGTGGAAGCCATGTCTGATTGTATAAGAACATGTAGAGGGAAGTGGGGACTTGAGTACAAACTGTTTTGACCTGTTTTTGTTTTCTCCTGGACAGAAAGCTGATCAAATCTCCTGGGGAGACAGTAATAAGAATTTTCAAATTTCTACCCAAGTACATCAAGGAGGCAGAGTTTGCAAAGCGATTTGTGGACATACTGCTTCTGTTTTTGGAAAAGAAAACACAAAGTTCTGGTGAGAGAACCTCCAATATCTCCAGTTGCTTCATTGTCATCTTTTTCATTTTTAGCAAATTAATTTCTATATTGATACTGAGGTTCTCCATGCTACACTGTAGATGTCTGTATTGAAGTTTTGCAAGTCATTCAAAATATCATACCCATATTAGGAAATGGAAGCACCGCTAAAATTTTGAGTGCTGTTTCTCCTTTATATATTTCGGCTGAGTTGGATATGCGTTTGAGGATATGTGATCTTCTTGATGTTCTTGTAGCATCTGATGCATCTGTACTCTCAGTGGTAATTCTTGCTTTCTTGTCGCAATGTATCTCTTGATCCACACATTACTTTCTGACAAATATATTCCACATTCTGTGTTCATTCTAATTTCCCCTGCTATGTTGTTGGGGTGCAGGCTAAACTTCTTCGTCAGCTGAATACGACATCTACTTTGGGTTGGCTTGATCACGATGTTATTTTGAATGCTTACAGAATCATCAATACTGATTTCTTCAAAAATGTTCAAGTGGAACATGCATTACTTATTTTATCACACTGTGTGCTTGACATGTCCTCAGAAGAAACAACTTTTGTATGTAGTGCACAGAGTTCATTGCTATCTTTTGTTGATTTTTCTGCACTCATCCTTTTGCAAGAAGGAAACAGTGAACAAGAGTTGTCTGTAATACAAAACACTGATGGTTGTTGGACAAAATCATGCATCCAGCGTATTATAAAGAAGTTTCTCTTGAAGAATATGGCAGATGCTATGGATGGACCACTTGCTGTTAGAAAGGTATTTGGTAACTCATGTAAATCATATTTCAGAGTTAAATTAAACATATGTAATTATAACTGCATATATTCGAACTTAACATGTCTTGTTTGACAAACAGTTGCCAGTCCTATTTCCAAGCATGGCAAGGGTGTTGGAATAATATACTGACATAGATACCAAATTAATTACGTATCGAAAATGTAAATATAAATTACATGAAAAATGATTGTTTAATCCTTTATGTTTACATGCTGCTTGATGTCATTGCAGGGATGGATGAAGTTGTTATGTCAAATGGCTTTGAAGGTTCCAGACGTGTCAAACCTTAAATCACTCACAGCTCTGTGCAATGAGGATGGGGAAGCAGATTTTTTTGACAATATAGCCGATCCGGTGGTAGGTTTATGATTAACCATTGACCTAAATGATTTCTCTTTTTGTTGTTACTCTTAGTTGCCTCACTGTCATGTGTGTGTGTGTGTGTGTAATACTGTTGAAATATATATTATTTCCTTTAATTATTATTCTATTTTAATGGTTATTTATTTTTCATTATGTCACTGCTTAATTAAAGAGTTGACTAGTTGTATTCTCTCCTATAAAAGGAGCACCATTCTCATTGAAATAAATAACTCTCAAGTTATAGAGTAATTTCTACATGGCATCAGAGCCCCCGATTTTTGGGGGCCTTGCTTCCGCATAAACCCTAGCCGCCATCATTACGGCTCCTTTTTCTTTTCTTTTCTGGTTTTTTATATCCAGCAACACTGTTCACCGAAGTACTGTTCATACCGCGGCACTGTTCACGTATCCACTATTAATATCGCTGATACTGTTCATACCGTGGTTACTGTTCACGCGTGTACTATTCACATCGACAGTACTGTTCACTACCGCGGTTACTGTTCACGAGAAGAAAAATACTCAGAATCGTAGCTTGCAGTGTCTGAGTCGGATCTAAAAGTGAAAATTCAAAGGGGATGAATAAATCTAAGACCACAAGAGAGAAGGCGCTACAAAGGGTGATGATGAGTAAGACAATTTTCAACTCGTCAACTGAAGGTCGTGCATTCCAAGATATTTCTGATCAAGGGCAGCAGTCTTCCTCAAACTCACTTCCGTCCACTAATGAACAATTGTACAAGCTTCTTGAGTCTCAAACAACTTCTCGTATGTTTTCCTTCGGTTCCATTGCCCAAAAAGGTAATTTTTTAGAGTCAGCCCTCCTTAGTGTCAAACCAAGTCGTACCTGGATTGTTGATTCAGGTGCTACTGATCATATGACAGGAGAGTCTAGTATGTTTTCTTCATATAGTCCTTGTGCAGGTAATTTAAAAATTAAGATTGCCGATGGTTCTCTTTCAGCTGTGGCAGGAAAAGGTTCTGTCATTATTTCTCCATTATTAACTCTTCAGGATGTTTTACATGTCCCCAATCTGTCGTGTAACCTATTGTCTGTCAGTAAATTAACCCGAAATAAAAGGTGTCAAACTCATTTTTTTGATACTCATTGTTTGTTTCAGGATTCAATCTCGGGTAAGACGATTGGCAGTGCTAAGCAGAATGGAGGACTCTACTACCTTGAAGATGAACTTGAAACTAGACATCAACTTGGACAAATAAGTTCTTTCTCTAAATCCTTTTTTGTTTCAAATAATAAGGATGATGTTATGTTGTGGCATTTAAGATTGGGTCACCCAAGTTTCAAATATTTAAAAACTGTATTTCCGAAATTGTTTGTTGATCAAGATTTTTCTTCTTTTCAATGTGAAATTTGTGAACTTGCAAAACATCACCGAAGCTCTTTTCCTGCCCAAACATATAAACCTTCAAAACCTTTTTCTATTATTCATAGTGATGTTTGGGGGCCTAATAGGATTAATTCTTTATCCAACAAAAGATGGTTTATCACCTTTACTGATGATCATACTAGAATTTGTTGGGTATATTTATTAAAAGAAAAATCAGAGGTAGGACAAATTGTCAAAAGTTTTATTAAATTGGTGCAGACTCAGTTTAATTCCACTATACAAGTTTTTAGAACTGACAATGGAACTGAATATTTTAACACAGTTTTGGGAAATTTTTTTATGGAAAATGGGATAGTTCATCAAAGTACATGTGTTAACTCACCCCAACAAAATGGAATTGCTGAGAGGAAAAATAGGCACCTTCTTGAAGTGGCTAGAGCCTTACTTTTTTCCACTAAAGTTCCAAAATACTTATGGGGTGAGGCTATTTTAACCGCTGCACATTTGATAAACCGCATGCCATCTCGTGTTTTAAACCTTAAGACTCCTCTCGAAACTTTTTTAAAATTCTTTCCCATTGCCTCTATTTCAGCCGATTTGCCTCTAAAAATATTTGGATGCACTGCATTTGTCCATGAACACAAACAAATAGGCAAACTTGAACCTCGTGCTATTAAATGTGTTTTTGTTGGATATTCTCCCACTCAAAAAGGGTATAAATGTTTTGATCCCAGTTCTAAACGGTTGCTGGTAACTATGGATGTTACTTTTTTTGAAAATAAACCTTTTTTTGAGTGCAATCATCTTCAAGGGGGGAAATCAAATGAAGATTCATCTTATTTTTTTGAAAATTTAATTCTATCAGAAAATATGTTTATATCACATAGTTCTAGGCCGCTTGCACCTAAAGAAAATGCCCCAGATAATGTAAGTGAACCTACTCCTTTCATGAGTGAGGATGTCACAGAATCAGGGGCAACAAACCAAAATTCTAACAAAGACTCTTTGGAACCTAAGGATAATCAAGAATTAAGTCAAATGTCACTACATGAACATCCTTATAATGAAACAGAAAGAAAGTTTGGAGAAGGTGAAGGAACTTGGAAAGGAGTAATTTATGAAAGAAGGAACCATGATAAGGTAGTAGAAGACTTGATTCCTCAGCACAGTCATGGATCTGAACCGAGGGAGAATCAACCTACAAATATAAAGAAAGGTAAAATTCCTCCTGATATTCATGATCCTATTCTTGATGTTCCAATAGCTCATAGGAAACCAGTTAGAGCTTGCACCAAGCACCCCATGTCTAGGTTCGTATCATATTCAAATTTATCCTCCTCTTTTTCTGCATTTACCTCTCACTTGTCTTGTATAGAAATTCCTAAGAATGTACAGGAAGCTCTAAATGTTCCAAAGTGGAAGGAAGCTGTGTTTGAGGAGATGAGAGCACTTGAGAAGAATAACACTTGGAGTGTTATGACTTTACCAGCTGGAAAGAAAACCGTGGGTTGTAAGTGGGTGTTTACAGTAAAATACAACTCTGACGGTTCAGTAGAAAGATATAAGGCAAGGCTGGTTGCTAAAGGGTTTACTCAGACCTATGGCATGGACTACTCAGAAACTTTTGCTCCTGTTGCAAAGTTGAACACTGTTAAGATCCTCTTATCTCTTGCTGCGAATTTGGATTGGCCTCTACATCAATTAGATGTAAAAAATGCGTTTCTCAATGGTGATCTAGAAGAAGAAGTGTACATGGATGGCCCTCCAGGCTTTGAAGAAAAATTTGGGTCAAAGGTGTGCAAATTGAAAAAATCTCTTTATGGTTTAAAGCAGTCTCCAAGAGCTTGGTTTGAAAAGTTTACTCAATCAGTAAAGAAACACGGATACACTCAAGGGGAATCAGATCACACTCTATTCATAAAGTACAATCCTAGTGGAAAAATTACTATTTTAATTGTTTATGTCGATGATATTGTTCTTACTGGAGATGATGTGACAGAAATGGAAAGACTAAAGAGCAACCTCGCAGCAGAGTTTGAAATCAAAGACTTGGGATCCCTAAAGTACTTCCTTGGCATGGAAGTAGCTAGATCAAAGAAAGGAATAACAGTGTCTCAACGAAAGTATGTTCTCGATCTCTTAAAAGAAACAGGTATGAGTGGATGTAGACCTGCAGATACTCCCATGGACCCAAACGCAAAACTTTAGGAAAAAGGGGACACACCTGTCGACACAGGAAGATACCAAAGGTTAGTTGGGAAATTGATTTACTTGGCACATACACGGCCTGACATTGCTTACCCTGTTAGTGTTGTTAGTCAATTTATGCATGCCCCTTATGAAGAACACCTTGACGCCGTCTATAGAATTCTGAGATATTTGAAGGCTGCCCCCGGAAAAGGCCTATTCTTTGGAAAAACTAGTGATAGGAATGTGGCTATTTTTACTGATGCTGATTGGGCAGGATCCATTACAGATAGAAAGTCGACTTCAGGTTATTGTACCTATGTATGGGGAAACTTAGTAACATGGAGAAGTAAGAAGCAAGGTGTAGTTGCTAGAAGCAGTGCAGAGGCTGAGTTTAGAGCAATGGCCCAAGGAATTTGTGAGGGTCTTTGGATTCATCGAGTTCTAAAGGAGCTAAAAATGACAGTAGAACTTCCATTGAAATTATATTGTGACAACAAGGCCGCAATAAGTATAGCCCATAATCCAGTTCAACATGATCGAACAAAGCATATTGAAATCGATCGTCACTTTATAAAAGAGAAAATAGATTCTGGAATTCTTTGTCTACCTTTTGTGCCTTCAAATCAACAAACAGCTGATATTTTGACCAAGAGCTTAGCAAAGACAAGTTTTGAGCATCTCATAAGCAAGCTGGGCATGATTGATATCTATGCACCAACTTGAGGGGGGGTGTTGAAATATATATTATTTCCTTTAATTATTATTCTATTTTAATGGTTATTTATTTTTCATTATGTCACTGCTTAATTAAAGAGTTGACTAGTTGTATTCTCTCCTATAAAAGGAGCACCATTCTCATTGAAATAAATAACTCTCAAGTTATAGAGTAATTTCTACAAATACATATGTGCAGATTTCTATTCCAGACATTTCATTATATGTGTATTCCCGTGCCTTTCCTTATTGTAGTCAGAAACACTTTCAAACGTATTTTCTTATTACTTTTGGTGGAGTTTGTGAAATAGCTTGCAAAATATCTTATGGAAGTACATTTTGTGTTGCAGATCCGTAAGAGAGTGAAGGCATTGTCACTGTTTAGGAATGTTATCAGTACTTACAAATTATCAGAGGTAGCAAATTTAAACTTAAAAAATAAGCGTTTTTCCTAGTGACGGATATCATTCATTTATTTATGGTTTATTTCCAGTTTATCACTGAAAAAGTGTTCATGCGACTCTTCTTCAACATGCTGTTTGACGAGAAAGAAGTAAAGGTTGACCATATGAAAATTGCATGCATCGAGACCATTGCTTCTGTAGCTGGTCAAATGGGATGGAATTCATACTATGCACTATTGAACAAATGTTTTCAGGGAGCGTCCAGGAGTCCAGACAAACAGAAACTCTTTATACGCCTTATCTGTTCTATTTTGGATAAATTTCACTTTTCAGAACTTTCTCACACTGAAGAACCTACTTCTGTTGGCGTTTCTGACATTGGGATAACCGACACTGTTTTGTCAGCTAGTTTAGGCAACTTTGGTGCTTCCGATGTGAACAAAGATATACAGACGTGCCTCTATAAAGTTGTGCTTCCTAAGATACAAAAGCTGATGGATTCTGATTCAGAAAGGGTTAATGTAAATATCAGTCTTGCTGCGTTGAAACTACTTAAGCTACTTCCAGGTGATTTGATGGACACATATCTTCCAACTATCGTTCATCGAATTTCAAACTTCTTAAAGAGTCATCTAGAAAGCATTCGTGATGAAGCCAGGTCTGCATTGGCTACTTGTTTGAAAGAACTTGGATTGGAATACTTGCAATTCATTGTTAAGGTTTTGCGATCAACTTTAAGGCGAGGATATGAACTTCATGTCCTAGGATACACACTGCATTTTATTCTGTCCAAGTGTCTTTCGAGTGCAGTTAGTGGAAAGATAGATTACTGTTTGGGGGATCTCCTTTCTGTCATAGAGAATGACATTCTCGGAGTTGTTGCTGAACAGAAGGAGGTGGAAAAGATAGCTTCAAAAATGAAAGAAACAAAGAAGAAAACATCATTTGAAAGCTTGAAATTTGTGGCCCAAAACGTAACATTCAAAAGCTGTGCACTAAAGCTGCTTGCACCAGTGACTGCTCATTTGCAGAAGCATGTCACACAAAATGTTAAAGGAAAATTGGAAAATATGTTGCATAGTATAGCTGCTGGTATTGAAAGCAATCCATCTGTGGATCAGACCGATCTATTTGTCTTTATTCATCACATTGTTGATGATGGCTTAAAGAATGAAATTGGTCGGCATGAGAGTAAGTTGATAAAATCGGAAGATAAGGATAGCCGTACTAACGCTAAAAGAATTTTTTCAGGCAGTGCAGTTGCTAGTGGCTTATTATGCTCACATCTTATAACAGTGTTTGGTATCAGAATATTGCAAAAACGCTTGAAGGGCTTAAAACAGGTTGTTGAAGATGAAAATACCTTACCTTTATTAGATCCTTTTGTCAAGGTATTTAGTGATGGTTTGTGCTCGAAGTATGAGGACATATTGTCTGCTTCCCTTGGATGCCTTACTGTACTGGTAAAGTTGCCTTTACCATCCCTTCAAGAACATGCTGAGAGAATAAAGTCTGCTGTATTGGATATTGCCCAAAGCTCAGTGAACTCTAGCAGTCCTTTAATGCAGTCATGTTTGACATTTCTGACTATGCTTTTGAGGAAAACTAAAATTTCCCTCACCTCTAACCAAATACACATACTAATTCAGCTTCCAATATTTCTGGACCTTGAAAGGAATCCATCTTTGGTGGCGCTATCACTTCTAAAAAGTATTGTCAAGCGCAAGCTGGATGACGTACCTGAGATATATGATATTGTTACTAGGGTTGCTGAATTGATGGTGACAAGTCAAATGGAATCTATTCGCAAAAAATGCAGTAAAATTTTGTTGCAATTTTTGCTTGATTATCGTCTTTCACGAAATCGTTTGCAACAACATCTGGACTTTTTGCTCTCGAATTTGAGGTAAGTGCACAATGTGTTTCTTGATTATTAATATTATTGTTTTCTTTTTCATTTTTTGAACATTGGTTTTAGGCTAATGGATTTTTTAATCCCTGCAGTTATGAACATTCGACTGGACGGGAATCTGTTCTTGAAATGATTAATGCTATTATAGTCAAATTTCCTCCAAATGTTTTGGACGAGCAATCACAGACATTTTTTCTCCATTTGGTAGTTCGCTTGGCAAATGATAGCGATGATATTGTTCGTTCTATGAGCGGGGCTGCTATAAAGAAGCTTATTGGTTCTGTTAGTCCCAATGCACTTGATTCTATTCTTAAATATGCCCTTTCTTGGTATTTGGGTGACAAGCAGCAACTATGGGGTGCTGCCGCACAGGTAATTATCTTTAAATTGTCTCGCGACTCATAAATTGATTAGAAAACATAATAGGTATGCGATCATCTTAGCATATAATTGTTGTTTCGGCCTTTGGGGTTCTCTTTGCGAATAAATTATAGTGTAGTTATAATATGACTTCTATAGGTGTTGATTAGTTGATATCCACGCTGACTAGAGATGTGTCTATTATCTAATACCTCCTCATTTCTCCTAGGGAGATTGCATAAAGTTACAGAAGAGACAGTTGATACTAAAGAGTCATCAAACAGGAAAAACATAAAAAATGATATATTTTTTTTTAAATCTTAAACAAACGAGGCTTATATTGGTTGCTGTCTAGAAACTAGAAGTACACATAATCCAATCTAATGAAGAAAGAGCTTTATTGGTTTGGTTGTCTAGAAACTAGAAGTACACATAATCCAATCTAATGAAGAAAGAGCTTTATTGGTTTGGTTATGTCATTATAGTATATTATATTGGTAAGAGCTGGTGTCCGAACAACAAATTTGACTTCAGAATCAACATAGCTTTGATTTTCCATACGGGTTTGCTAGAGTGGAGTCTTTCTCTGCAGAGTGGGTATGAAACTGGAAGACAGTATTTAGGACCAACCTGTTCATTGTTTTTATTTTTCTAGTATTTTCTCTAACACAAACATTATCTTAGCTACTTTTTTTTGTCCTTCTGTTTTAATCTTTGAAATTGTCGATACAGGTTTTGGGGTTGCTGATTGAGGTAATAAAGAAAGGATTTCTTAAACATATAGACTGTATCTTGCCGGTGACTTGTTGCATCTTGCAATCTGCTTTACATGCAGTCACAAACAGGCATGAAAGCTTTGAGGCCGAATCCACCATCCCCCTTTGGAAGGAGGCATACTATTCTCTTGTTATGATAGAGAAGATGATTCATGAGTTCCATGATGAATGCTTTGCAAAGGACCTAGAGGTAAATTTCTTTGTACTGCCTATTAAATATAGGGAAATGTTAACGAGTGCCCCCGGGGCACTCTTTAAGAGTCTTAAATGGTAACTTTTTATGAAAATTTGTGTATTCAATGCATTGGAAATTGGAAATTTCTTTGTACTGCCTATTAAATATAGGGAAATGTTAACGAGTGCTCCCGGGGCACTCTTTGTCTTAAATGGTAACTTTTTATGAAAATTTGTGTATTCAATGCATTGGAAATTGAACTATTTGACTTTTTTTAAAGAATAGTTTCCTAATTTAGAATGGTTAAAGAGTGCCCCAGGGGCACTCGTTAACAAGACCCTTAAATATAAAGGGTTAATACTCCAAATAGCCCTTGTAATTTGGGCTGGGTCTGAAAATACCCCTTGTAAAAAATAAGACACAGATTCCACCCCTGTAATTTTTGATTCTTCATATTTTACCCTCACCTTGTTAAAAAAAATATTTGGACAAAGTTGGAAAATAGCCCCTGTAAAAGGTTTAAATGTCTGAAAATAGTCCTTGTAAAGCGTTAAAATACGAAGAATCCAAAATTAAAGGGGTGTAATCTATGTTTTATTTTTTACAGGGGCTATTTTCAGACCTCGCCCAACTTCAAGGGGCTATTTGATGTATTAACCCAAATATTAATGTTCTTAGATATGGATGCTCATAGATGTGTTGATTATTACATGCTAGATTTTGAAATATATGTGTAGATGCATACTATTTGTGATTTGTGGACTTTTTTTTTTATTGGAATGGCAGATGTTAGCAATTAGTTGTTAGATTAGAATTTACTCCCTCGCCCGAGTTTGAACCCAGGACCTCCAACTCCTTATCCTTTAGCCAATCCAGTTGAGCTCCCCAACCCCCAATGTGTATGGACTGTCTGAAATAGTACATGGAGGATTCTTATAGAGTTAAGTATATTGGGTGGGAAAAGCACGGTGAGATGCAGTGTGCTGAGTATGTATAGTTGATGATTGAGATTTGGGCACCCGATGACTAATTTCTAAATTGAACCACAGTTATTTTGTTCTTCAATACAACAGATTCGGCTAAAGCATTATTTAAGTATATGGGCGAAGAACATTAACATAAAATATCCAATGGTTATTAACCAAGGCCATGCAGATTGCTAGCTTCGCTGGCATATTGGAGTTTGTAATTTCATTTTTGGGTTTTGAGCAGAAGTTATGAAGGAGAAAGGGATGGCTCAAATTTTAAGAAAATGCCGGGGTTTTTGGTAATTAATTGGAATGGAAAAATATTAAAGATGTTAGAGAGTGAAGGAAATATTGATGATATTCTCATTTGTGTTAAAGACTGATAGAGAAGGAATATTGAAGGCACTATCACAGAATGAACTGCACCGGCATCTGCAATTCTGTTAGTTTAGTTACCAAGTGATGTCTGTTAATACTGCTAGAAGTAATTATATTTATGTTAGTTAACTTACGCCAGTTATGCTGTCAGCATTCTACTGTTGTATTCTGCACTCACTATATGTGAGTTCACTTTTATTCTGAATCATCATTAGATAAATAATTAAATACACAGAATATCTCATTAACATATCTTTTTCTCTCAGTATCAAACTCTTGCAAAGACAAACTCTTCTAAATCTTTTCCTGTTAGAATTAGGCCTACGCATGGTTTAATATCCCTATCACTCAGACAATAACTTTGGGTTTGAAGCGTGGATAATCTTAGATCCATTTTACCCCTTGCAGCAATTTTAATTTAATGAAGAACAACAGACTGTCATGTTTCTGTTGCCATGTCAAATAAATAATTCTTCTACAAGTTTGCATTGTTTGGTGGAAATTTGGTAATGGCTTACTTGAATAATCTGAATGATTATGTTATTATTTTACAGTATGTATAAATATAGATTCGGGGACATAGTTGGCATCCCTAATGATTCGGAGCAAAATTAGTAACAGCTGAACTATCGATGAAAACTTCTATCAAATAACAATTGATAATTATAACTACAATCAACTGGTTTCATGATCTGATATTATGGGAAAATAGAACTTACATTTCGTGTGGGTTTGCTCTGATGTAGTAGCTTCATATTGCAGAGTGGAGACAATTTTTCCCTGCCTTTTATTCAAACACCGATGTCTTGTTATAATTATAATTGTGTTCTAGTAGCTATATATTGCGAGTGGAGGCAGTTCTTTCCCGCCCTTTATATGAATTCAAACATCTTATTAATTAAAACATTTTGACCCATCATTTTCCACGTCCTTAGCAAGTACGCTGACATATTTCTTTTACTTACATTTCAGGATATATGGGAAGCAATATGTGAGATGTTGTTGCACCCACACTCGTGGTTACGCAACAAATCAGTTCGTCTCATAGCTCTATACTTTGCACATGTTGTCAACAGCGAAAATGATCAAAGCTCCTTAAGTAGTTATTTTATGATGACTCCTAGTAGATTATATCTAATAGCCACTTCTCTTTGCTGCCAATTGAAAATGCCACTTATAGATGATGCTGACAGCAACCTGATGACCCAGAATATTGTCTTTGCCATTTGTCGCGTGCATTCTTTAATGAGGCAAACTGCCTGCATAGACCCCCCTGCATTCTGGTCCACTCTTGAGCAACATGAGAAGGATCGGTTTCTCAAAGCTTTTGACTTGATTAATGCAAGAAAAGAAAGAAGCATGTTTGTGTCTTCATCTCTTACCTCCTCCTCCGTATCTGAAGACAATAGTCAGCTTAATGTTAGCAACACCCAATATACACTTGTCTCGTTATTACTAAAGAAAATGGGCAAAATTGCCCTTCAAGCAGATGCTATTCAGGTTGGTGCTCGATCTCTTGGCATATATGTTCTTTAGTCTTGATCAATGTGCGTATGAGTAATATTATTTCTTATTTTGCTTGTTTAACTCAGATGGGAATAGTCTTCAACAGTTTTGGGAAAATTATGGCACAGATACAGATCATCAGTAAGGATGACTGCCTGAACTATGCACATGTGGTCCTATTACCCCTGTATAAAGTTTCTGAAGGATTTGCTGGAAAAGTGATAGCTGGTATTTGCTTGTTCCTCTCTTAAATTTCCTGTATGATAGATAAATGCTAAATCTGATAGATACTCATTTTATTCGATTGATGCTGCTTTGAATTGACTCTAGATAATTTTCTAGACAGTCCTGTCTTGTTCACAATCCTCTCATGTCACTAACATGGTCTTCTTATGGTATAGATAAAAATGCAAAACTAGTGGACCTCTCATAAATACATATGTGTCCTACCTATAATTTCTTTTTGTCATATATCAGGGATCGTATGCTGATTTCCCAACCTTTTTAACGAAGATTTTCGTTTCCTTATATATATATTTTATATTTTCATTTTTCTTTTCTGCTTGATTTTTTTCCTAGTTTTGTCTTTACCATGCCCTCCCTTTCATGTCATATTTTTAGTTTCATCACTCCTCCTGTTATTGCTGTCTAACAAGCATGGTTGTTCTTTGCCAGATAATCTCAAAAAGTTGGCAGACGACACCCGTGGAAAAATAGAGCATATTCTGGGTACTCAAAACTACGTGCAAGTTTATAACCTTATCAGGAAGAACCTCAGCTCTAAAAGAAATAAGAGGAAACAGGAAGAAAAACTCATGGCTGTTACCGATCCTATGCAAAATGCCAAAAGGAAATTGAAAATTTCTGCAAAACATCGTGCCAACAAAAAGAGAAAGATTACAACTTTGAAAATGGGGAAATGGAGGCATTGATTGATGGTGGTGGTATTAGTAGAAACGCCCACACAGATGCATCATCTGGTTTGGAACTTTTAGCGTCTATGTCAAGGTTTTCGTACAAACACCGATCTTACCATGAACCTTGCTTGTTTGAAGAAAAACTAGCGGGTTTGAAGTTTTTGAAGATCATGAGCAAATTATTGTATGCTATCATGTCCCAAGGCAGAGGACAGACACAGCTAGAGCAACAAGTTTGGATTCTTTTTGGATAAATTTGGAGTATCACTTTCACAACAGGTTGTAGCGAATTTGTTTTAAATAGGAAGGTAAAGTCCATTTACATTATGGATCAGCCTCTCCTGCTAGCATTCACTTTTATGCGTTCATCAGCAGAGGAAGACTTCTGAAGTATGAATGCTGAGTTTTGTTTCTGATTTCCTTAGTTCTTCTTGTACATTGTTAAGGATTGGAAAAAAGAAATACATAAGAATATCATTGGGGAGTAGCATATTTTTGGCATATTTTGATGTTCTTTTTTTAAACTCCTTGAGTCTGTATACTTAATTTTTGACGTGAATGAAAAGAAGGCACGTAATTCTGACTCAATTGAAAGTTGGAAATACGTTTTTTTTTTGATTAATTTTATTTGCTAGCTTCCTAACATAAACGCATTTAAAAAATAATAATGTTCCTTAAAAAATAATAATAATAATATGTATTATTGATTTGAATAGCACATGAAAAAGGAAATATTAAAAATTTAGGAGCAAAAAACTGCAATGTCATTATGTTATCCATGGATAATTTCTCACTTCGCCTCCCAATATTTGTCACCTATATTCTCAGTGACCCTCTAAAATACACTACAAAAGGATTCCTAAAGCAAATGGGAGGCTGAGTGAGAAATTATCTTATGTAATATTTCATAGCTTAAAGGTTGGGTCCTGAGTTGCCAATGATTGATCGTAACTTTAGATAATGATTCTAAAAAGTGAACGATTCTTTTTACAGAGTATTTTTTCTATTTGTTTTTTGGTACAATTTTTTTCTATTTAATGAGTGCCCCGGGGCACTCTTTAAGACCTTTAAATAGTAATCAGATGATAAAAAACTACAAAAATAAATGGTATAATATGACTTCGAGCCTGTAATTTTACTTCTCAATATTTTTTAATATTTAATATGTCTGAGTTTACCGCTGGACTCTTTGAAATATAAATAAAAAAAATTGATATTATATAAAATAACCCCACACAAGATCTTAAGACAAATATATTAAAGAGTGAAATTGTCTTCTTGATATGCGTACTCGATTTTGAAGGTAAAAAAACATCGACATGAATAATGAATTGTACACCAAAATTTCCTTTTTCCATTTACTTTCCTTCTATAATTCCTAGAAACAAAGACAGTAAGCAGTCTTTATTAATATAAAAATGATTGTCTAAATACAAATCAACAAGAATAGTATGGAAATGCAGATCCAAAAGTTAAAACAGAACTATTTATATGTTAAAATGGTTAGATATTCCACCAAAGACACATGTGGTAGATATTTGAACCTCTTAGCGATTTGGTTTCGGATTTGATTTCTGTTCAGTGTGATTGAATAAAGATTTGTTAGAAAATGTTAACTCTTTAAATGAATCTCATTTATCTTAGAGAGAATAGTCATCACAATTATGTGCGGATAATACCTTAGTCAAAAAAAATGTTTAGGCGTGACAATCGTATGTTAGGATGCGCATGCACCCCATTAAAATAAAAATACTGCACATGCATCTCTATTTTAATTTTCTAATGAACAAAATCCACATTATATACACAACGTGTGTGTAAGTGTAACAAAACAAGTGGGTTGAAAATGAAATGAGTAGTTTGCACATAAGTTAGGATGAAGAAAGTTGATATGAAAATGAAATAAAAATCCAACTCACGCATGAAGACAAACAGAACGTGTGATGTGGTGGACATTTTCCATTTGCACAAGTAAAGGAATTAAAGAGTCGAATAAAAATAAAATAAAAAAGGAAAGCAATTAAATAGATAGATTTGTTTGTATTTAGCATTTATTTTTGCGACACATAGGTAACAAATTTAACGTTGTTGTTGTTGTTGCTTTTTGTGTTTCTTCTCTCTTTCTTTGAAGAGAACGCCCCCCAATATCACAACCTAGCACCAGCCCACCACTTCAATTTTCATGCCCAAAAGGAAAAGATGACATTTTTCGATTCAATGAAAATGGGGTTTTAGCTACAAAACTTGTTTGCAGGGTGCCAAGGATTAAGGTAAATAAAAATTACATTTTTAACTTTCCCTTCTTTTGTTTTACCCTAAACCATTGTTATTGTTACGTTACATTAATTTGCATTTGTAACTTTCCCTTTTTTGATGATGATTTTTTTTTTTCGTTCTTTTTTTGCATGATCAAGGTATCATTTTAATATTGTGGCATCTTGGCCCTGCAAAGGTTGATTTGTTAGTCCCAGAAGAAGTTTTTTGGGTATCATTTTAATATTGTGGTGAAACATCTTCATCATGGGAATATCCTCCGACAATGTTATTGGTCTTTGTTTGGCTCTGTCTTCAAGCATTTTTATTGGTTCTAGCTTCATAATTAAAAAAATGGGTCTTAAAAAAGCTGCCACTAATGGGAATAGAGCAGGTTAATTTTTTTTTTCATTTGGGTCATTAAAAAGTTCAATTTTTTTTTTCCTTCAACATTTTTACTGTTGTATTGTTCTTGAATTTGATCAGCCACAGGAGGGCATTCATATTTGTATGAACCACGGTGGTGGGCTGGAATGACTTCAAGTGAGTGATTTTCTATCTTATGGCATTGAATTATTAATATTTCTCTTCACCAATCGTGTTGAATTGCATGTGGGATGATTTACAATCAAATTACAGTCTATCATGTGTTATATTTCTTCCGATAGGCGAATGTTAGTAGTAGTTTTTATGTTAGTTTCTAGGGTTTGAACCCCGAACTTCCTTCTTAAAAGTTAAAACTCATTAAGTACCTCTTAGCTCGCCAACTGAACTACCTATGTGGGACCAATCATGTGCTATATACATTGTTATATCTCTCTAGGCCGTCTCATTGTGCAGAATTCCCACGTTCAACTTATACTATCTTGTGTTTGTGTTGATATTGAGAAAATTGTCAAGACATAATTGATTTTGAGTTTATGATGTTGAAATATATTGTCAAACCTTTTCTTCGCAGTGATTGTTGGGGAAATAGCTAATTTCGCAGCTTATGCATTTGCACCTGCCATCCTTGTAACTCCTTTGGGAGCTTTAAGCATCATTTTCAGGTAAGCAACATAACATAGCTTTCTTCACAACATATTCATTTGTCTGACTTAGAAAGAATTACAAACTCATATCAATGATGCAGTGCAGTGCTAGCTCACTTCATCTTGAAAGAGAGATTGCATATCTTTGGCGTGCTGGGATGTGCTCTCTGTGTGGTGGGGTCTACAACTATTGTTTTGCATGCACCACATGAGAGAGAGATTCATTCTGTCAAGGAAGTATGGCATCTTGCTACAGAACCAGGTACTTTTTGAAGCTTTAATTGGTTGAAGTTTAAGCGGGACGCATTATGTCTTTTTGGTTCAAAAGGAATTCATTTCTGGCTAATGAATTTGAAAGCTTAAGATTCTTGTTTTATTTTTTTTTCTTCCCCTCGCGAATGAATAGGTTTTATTGTATACTCTTGCTTGATGGTGGCACTGGTATTAGTCCTTATTTTCGGTTTTGCACGGAGTTATGGACAGAGCCATCTGGTTGTTTATGTTGGAATATGTTCTCTCACGGGCTCAATTACGGTATTGAATATGTTTCCTATCTTTCAATGCTCAAAAGTATCATGAATTAATGATCACCTACTTGCCTTCTACAAACTCAATGTTGATCCTAGTTTTTGCATATAAAGGTTATGTGTGTCAAAGCAGTAGGAATAGCTTTGAAGCTTTCATTTGAAGGGAAGAATCAATTTATTTACTTTGAGACATGGTTCTTTACATTAGTTGTGATAGGATGCTGCCTTTTGCAAATCAACTACTTGAACAAGGTAATGGTTGAGTGTGGACACTGAACACCGTGTTCTTTTGTAATGTTTCTTATTTAATTTGGGATATACTATTGTGGCAGGCTTTGGACACCTTCAACACTAATGTGATATCACCAGTTTACTATGTCATGTTTACCTCATTTACCATCATCGCCAGCATAATAATGTTTAAGGTAACTTGAAATATTCCATCACAAGTTATTTATAACATCTGCATGTGTTTATAGATTTGTTGGCAATTTGCAACTGGGTTATAGTAAAGGTTTTAAATCATGGCAACGACCGCATGAACCCTTTAGAGAAACAAGGTCGAATACGTAAACTGCAACCTAATTCACGGTTATATTGCCGTTGTAGAGACATCAAAACTTCGATGTCGCGACAAGACCTTTTTTTTTTAAAATCTAAATAATAGTAGTTATAAAACAACCGTGTTGATGGTTTATTTATTATGGCTGTAGGAATGGGACTCACAAAATGCGTCTCAGATTGTGACGGAGTTGTGCGGGTTTGTGACAATTTTATCTGGGACATTCCTCCTTCACAAAACTAAGGATATGGGAAATAAACCCGCAGAAATTTCTCTTTCTTCAAGTCCACAAGTTCCTAACAATACTTCTAAGACACCAGATAGATCCGAAATTTGAAGCTTGTGAGCAGCACTTATGTTCCCTCCCAAGCTAAACATCCTCAGCTTGCTACTTTTTGATTCTAACAAGCAGCTTGTAACATTTTCGAAAAATAGAAACATCAAAAAGGTGTAAATGTTAAAGATCAAAGCAAGTATATCTTATGACTTTAGGGGATATGATGTTAGATTCTTTGTTAGATCAGAAGTCTTTCTCTTTTCCTTTTCCTCTCGTTCTCCTAGGCTTTTTGAACAAATGTAAAACGTGAATTGCTAAAAGTCCTAAAAATATATTAAGGTTGAAACACCATTTTTTTTCTCTGTGTAGTGCTATCACCTACTATTAAATTTTCACATATCATTAAGATACTTTTTGACAAAAAGAACTTGTCAATTAAGTGGTACTATAGAATATAATCTTTTTTACCATAAAGAAAATTGTAAACGTATGAAAAATATGCGTCTGAATAGGGACTTATCATTGTAATTATAAAATAGAAACAAAATAGAGGTTATTTGTGTGATTTAACATGAGGTTTCTATAAGGTGTTTTTCATGCTCAAATGTGGGTACACACTAATTAGAGACCCTTGCAAACGCATGAGAATAAAATGTATTTTTTATGATGTCACACATGTTGCGAATCACAAATTTTACAGAATAGTATATGTATCACATTAAATTTAAGTATTTAGTTGCAAACTAAAATGTTACACAATCATTTTTTGTGGCATTTCACGTTTCCACCATGGAACAATTGATTTTAACTATTTGATCAAACGAAGAACACAATCTTATCATACACTTTTTAACACTAGATTTTTTTACACCATGTGCTCTTCCTCTTCTCTTCCCTCTTTACTTTTCTGGTCTCAAACTCCTCATTTTCTCTTCTTCTTCTTTGCTCACTTCCACCTTGTGAGAGCCTTTTCGGCCACAATAGTGACGCTGCCACTACAGCTGGACTCATCTCTTCGTCCTCTACAAAATTCACTAGTTTATTTTTAGATCGGAGTACTTTGAGTTTTTAGATGACTGCTTTCAAACGTCGTTTCTGGCCACTTTGAACATGCTCAAGAAAAATATACACCAGATTTGTGTTCTTCGTCATGAGATCTTTCTATTGTTCTACTTTTTCTTGCATTTTGGACACATTCGTTGGAGAGCACCACACACCTCCGCCGACAAGTTTCCGGTCAGAATCAAAGTTTGATTTGGTGGCGGAGGTGGTATTCTTAATTAGTTAATTTTATAGAAACAGTTAAAAACATTTGATGCATTATGGTTTATGTTTTTTTTTGAGTTAACAAATCGATGTGTGGTTTTCATTTCCCTCAAGAGTAATTTTTTGCAGCTAAGACCAAGCCAAGAAAATAACTTTCTGAAAATATTCTATTATTATAAATTTTAGATGATTTGAACGAAGGGGATAGTTTCAGCTGAGAGATTTATTTAATAGTATGAATGCTTGAAGTTAATTATTAGATAAGTGGGTTAGCAAGGAAGGTACTCCCTCCATAACAAAATATAAGCAAAATTCAACCATTTCAGTTGTAACTAATTATAAGCAAAATTGACTTTTTTTGTCATATTTAAGGATAATATACTTGAAATACCCTTACTTTAATTTTTTAAATGCACACACGTTTAACAACAACACTTTGAAAATATACTACTGTACACCACAATTAATGAGGGCAAAATAGGTTATTTAACTTAAATTAAATAACACAAACCACATTCCTTAAAAAATGTGAATTGGTCAAATTTGCTTATAAAAAGTTATAGAGGGAGTATGTGTTAATGAAACCTGACACTATCATGCTTCTTCTACTTTCTACCACTAGATTCACCACTATATGCCAGAAGAAAATCATTCATGGCAGTGAAAAAAAAAATTAGCAACATAAGGGGGTGTGTGATCCTTGCAAGTCTTAATGATGAAGGCAAGAGGAAGAAGATGGAAACTGTTTTTTTTTTATAATTTTTCTGTTTTTTATTTTGTTGGAGAAATTGGTTTATTATTTTACGGTATTTCTTTTTTAGAATCTGCAATTTCTTGAGTTTGATGTTGGTAGTGGATGAGTGAAGGGCATGGAGGAGAGAATGGTGGTGGAAGTGTGTAAAAAAATATAGTGTGGAGAGAGTATGATAAGTGTCTGTTCTTGACATGATCTATTGGCCAAATACAACTTTTCTATGGTGGGAAAGTTTCCCATGTGAAATGCCACCGTCATTTTTAGTCTATTTTACTTCCACCCACTATACAACATGAGCAAATAGTCTTATTCAAAAATAGATAAAAAAAGAGCTAATATTCATTTTACAACTACATGAACTAGGTAGAGTTTAGTATGAGAAAGGAAAGTTGTTTCCTATGATAGGAAAGACTAAACATGACCATAGATATAATAGTATTATATTCCAGCGGTTGAGATTGATTACCTGGTAATGGTAATGACCAGGGCCGTTCCGATAAGATCGGAGGCCATGTTCAAATATTAAAATAGGCCCCTATAGAAAAACAAGATTTTTTAAGTAATGGTAATCATCTATTTAAGTTGTAAATAACATCAAAAATAGTCATTCTTATTAAGTAAAAGTAAGTTTGTATGGGAGGAATTAACTAACTTGTGTTGAACTTTACTGACCACTAATTGTTTTAATATTAAATATTGGGTTCATAATAAAAAGAAACGCCAAAAACTTAAAAAGAATCATCACTTTGTTTAGTGAAAAATAGATCTTAGGTATATTGGTTGTTGTTGTTTAAAAAAAGTGTCCTTGCTATCTAAATAGCGATAAACTAGTACTAATATCGGGAAAAAAATAGTAGCAGATTAGTACTAACATGCATGATTAAACTTAAAACAATAGAAAAAATATTAATTATTTAACGAATTTAATTTGTGTTGTTAATGGAAAATAGATGACAAAAAATTCAAGATATATAGTAGTTTTCTACATTTACAGATAACTCTGAAATGCATATTAAATTGTAATGGTTTAGTAGTTGCGTATGTAATTGAGACTTTTATATTTGGTTCAAATTCGCACAAATGTCCGGGATTGAACCTCAAGACCAAGGACCCAAGTGCATTCTATTTTACCACTAAACTATTACAAGATATCTATTGATTTTTTATATTTTATTATATATACCTAACACTTTTGGATGCTATATTAGAAAAAAAAGTAAAAAATCGAGGCTCCTAATATTGCGAGGCCCGGCACCGTAGCTCACCTTGCGCTTGCTAAGGGCCGGGCCTGGTAATGACTTTTTGATAGAACACATTAAAAAAATGATGAGCCCACCAATTCATTAAATAACATTTTATCTGTAATTCATTTATTATTATTTATTAAATTGCTTGTTATTTCAAAAACAAATTCTTTTGTCATCCTCCTTCTCTCTTTTCGGAAACTCGTCACCCCCTCACTTTTTTTCTTTCTTCTTATCAAGTCCCAACCATGAAACCACTATAATCATTAACTCTTTTTTTTCTTCCTTTGAACACGCCACCACCAGTAAAATTCTTTCTTCATCCTTTATAAGTTCCATTCATTTATTTGAACCATCATCAATTTTAATTTTTGAAGTACCACTTTTCTAGTGAGATTTCGGTCACCGGAATTCTGTGAACTTTAACGGCTTAGATTAACGAAGAGGAAGACGATTTTAATGACCTTTCATTCACCGAATAAAATATGAAATATTTCATTCACAAACTTTTTCATGGTGCATCAGATCTGAAGGAAAAAAAGGAGCTTCAACGTTATATATATATATATATATATTTAGACATGCATCCGAAGAATAAACACAGATCAAGAATTTTCATCATCAATTTATTTTTTTTAAAGAAATCTGTCATTTGAAGTAAACATTCCGCTGTGTTTGGAAAATAGATTGAAATATTGATGATGAAATTCGATAGATAATATTGGTGTTTGTATGAAGCCTCGATACCTGACACGATACGGATACGATACGATACCGATACGGCGATACGAGAAATTTTTCAAAACTCCCGATACGATACGGCCTCGATACGTTATTAAAAAATTAAATTTAAAACTAATAGTATAAGTGCACAATGTATAAACATAACTAAAAATGATAATAAACAAACATCAACATCAATAAAAATGATCAAAACTAGTGACAATTACATATTTTTTTTGCACAAATTTAAATATAGCTAAACATCATTAGTACTATCCAATTTATGAAGAACATCATTAGTACTATAAAAAAAGAACATCATTGTATGATGTTGACTACTTAATAGTTAACACTATTTGAGATTGAAAACAAATAATTTAAAAACAACATTTTTCCCCAATTAGAGAGAAGAACAAAAGAAGAGAAGAAGATATTATAGGGAGAAGAACAGAAGAAACATAGCATTAGAGAGAAGATAATAACTATCGTTTAGTGGTTGACGAGAAACCCTATTTTTTGGGGGTCAGAAGAGACAAATGTTTTTGATAGCGTTGTCGGTTCAATGTATTTTTGTTTCTTATTCTTTTATTTTTTTAAAATGAAATATGTAAGAGAAGTATCGGTGTCGAAGTATAAGTTAGCCGTATCGGAGTATAAGTTAGCCGTATCCGACACGTATCGGTCATTTTTTTTCAAAAAAATAAATATTAATTGGCCGATACTTCTCCGATACGCGTATCGGGACGTATCGAGACGTATCGATATCGGATACGTGTCGGACACGATTCTTCACCATTTTTGGAGTATCGGGGCTTCAGAGAGTGAGGTAGTTCAACAATGAAGAAGATGAAGATAATATACTTCAGATTTCAAATTAAGCTTTTTTCCTTGGATTTTTTGATTTCAGCAGTAAAAAATAACAGAAATTAGCTTATACGTGTTCTGCAAAAGAAGAGAAATTGAGGTGATACATTAGTAAATCAGGAGGTGTATTGGATAAAATACAAACAACATTAAAAAACTAGTTTCAATTTTTTTTTCCAAAACAGGTTGCCCACCGACACGTGTCCTGGAAAAGGGCACTTTCCCATGGTGGGAATGTTGGAGTAAGCCCTAATAGCCAATCTATTTTGATTGGATTTGACTTTGTATCATGGATTTTATATATATATATATAAGACATTTATTTATTCTTTTGTTTAGTTTCAAAATAATAAATTCCCTAGAATAATTGGTCTGTTTAATGGAGCATTAAGTGTGACTTAATCGTGAGACTCATTAAACGAAAGGACATTATTCTTAAAGTATCCGTAGTCAAGCTTTATTGTGAAATGGGATAACATTAAAGCATAGAGACTATTATGTGGGTAGACTGATGATCACAGATCATAGATAAAGAGTTATCAAGTCTTCACATAGGTATAAATATTATGAGTAATATTTATACTGGATTGACCCGCCATGAGAATACTACATAGTAAAAGTTATGAAAAGTGTCATAAGATATTCTCATAGTGATAGTGGTGTATTCCACCCTTTGACCTGAAACCACTATGTACCCTAGATGTAGGAGTCGAGTGCTTTATCACCATTCAAACGTTGTCTGTAATAGGATGACTATAAAGTTGGTTGATGGGTACTCCATGAATCATGCTAAGGGACATGAGTGACCTAGATGGAATTTGCCCCTCCTACATAACAGGAGAAATGTCTATGGGCCCAATATTGAACTAGACAAGGATGACACGGTCTATGTCTTGTGTTCAATATAGACATGAGGGCAAAGGGGTAATTATACACATGATCATTATCACAGAAAGGTTTCGTCAGATCACATGACATTCTCGTCACTTGGGTAGCAGTGATGTGTTGCTAGATACCGCTCACTGTTTATAATATTAAATAGGTGATTTAATATTATTGCCAACGTTACGGGAACCTATAGGGGTCACACACAAAGGACAGATAGATGAGAGAAATAAATAAGCAAGACTTATTTATAAAATAATAAGCAGGACTTATTAGTAATTAAATAATTAAGTATGACTTATTATTTAATTTATGAAAAATAGAGAAACGCGGTCCACCGTAAGGTACGGTGCATTTAAGTGCTTGACTTGTTGACCACACAAGTGATTCTATAAATAGAACTCTTGTGTTGAAGCATTACAGACTTTTGAAACGCTTAACCTAATTCACAAAAGTTGTGAAACCCTAGCCGCCGCTCTCTAAACCTTATTCTCTCTGAATCTCTGTTGGAATTGGCTAGCACCGGTCATCGGAGAAGTTCTGTTCGTGTGGACTGAATAGAGGCATCGCTACGTTGCTTTGCTCGTGATCAGAAACAATTCTGCTACAAAGGTTATGCTCTTCAAGAGGTAAACACATAATCCTTAAAGTGTTTAAGTATGTGTTCTGTATGATTTGTGATTAATGATTTAATCAAGATCCGTTTCAATGGGATTTGTTCCGCTAAGAGGATTAAATTTTTTGAAAAACCCCTCTTAAATCCCTTCAGTGGTATCAGAGCTTTTGGTTCTGATTAAATCATTGAATTCAAATATGTTGGTTCCGTAACATGATTTGATGCTTTATCGGTTTTAATATGATTGAAATTGATTAGCATATAGTTTCGTTTTTGAAAGGAAACGTGATATTGGATATCACTAAATCCAGCGCATGAATCAAACTAATTAAAATCGATAAGGGTTATTGATTTAATTTTGAAATAAAATCAGAACATATTTTGTATATATGTGATATGTATAAATAAATGTTTCATATTTATTTTGAAATTAATCTTGTAAAATTATTTTACTAAATATTAATTAAAATTGATTGATCGATATCATATATGTGATATATGATTCTGATACGACATCAGTATATGTGATATATTGATTGTGTCATTCGTTCAATAGGTTTTATATGATTGATTGTGAATTTGTAGACAATTCGTGAGATTGAGCTTCAATATCCGATTCTGGTGAAGCATCAAAGATCCGGTTGTCCATACTGAGCAAACAATTGTTAAAACTATTGATGTTTGATCGTCGTATTAGGTTACCTAACTATACAAGAGTTGTATTATTATGGTTGTATCATTCGTCAATTGTTTTCAAAAGATTGTTGTGAATTTGAACAATTCGTGAGATTGAGCTTCGATATCCGAATCTGGTGAAGCATCAAAGATCCGATTGTTCATGCTAAACAAACAATCCTTGAAACTATTGATGTAGTGTGATCTGCGTAGTGTGATCGATCATAATGTTTAATTAATTAATTCAATTGGAGAAAGGTAGATTTAAAAGATCATGATTTTGAAAGAGTTTCAATATCAGGTATGGTCTTTTGAATTTGGTAATTAAAGATTTTCATATCTTTAGTTTAATTCATTTCCAATTTAAAAGGATCATGATTTTGAAAAGTTTCAATATCAGATAAGATCTTTTGAATTTGGTAGTAAAATATTTGCATAATTTTAGCACCATAATTTGTTTTGGAAACAGATTGATTGCCTAAATAAAGCAGATTTAATTATAATAATTATTGAGTGTCAATATTACTATAATTAAATAAATAAAAATTCTACCTTTTTGGATTGTTTTTCAAAAGTTGTTTGAAATGGTAGTAAACGATCCTTATTTGACAGTAAATTTAAAATGTCATGATTTAAAATAGTTTCAATGTCATGTATGATTTCGAATTTATTTAAAATATTTGCACGATGTTAACATAATTTGTTTCTAATTTAAAAGAATCATGATATTGAAAGAGTTTCAATATCGGATATGATCTTTTAGATTTGGTCATAATATTTGCATATTTTATTTTTATTTATGACCCGATTGACTTTGAAAATAGTTTCAAAGTATATGTATATATATATATATATATATATATATATATATATATATATATATATATATATATATATATGAATCAATTTTATATGGCATATATGTCGGTCAAAATATTATTTCCAAATCTTGATTGACTCTAAAATTGTTTAATGATAATAATAAATAGTTATTATTATTTATCATTAAGTTTAAGGTATATGGTTATGACCTTCGTTTACTTTGGCGTTTATTCATTTAAATAAAATATGACCTGCGTGTCATAGTTTATTTTATTTAAATACGGCCTGCGTGTCGTGATTTATTTTATTTAAATACGGCCTGCGTGTCGTGATTTATTTTATTTAAATACGACCTGCGTGTCGTTTCATTTATTATTTTATTTAGGAGTTAAATATTATAATTGCTTCAAGAGTTGAAGCGAAGACGACGCCAAAAGATGATTCTGATGGAGAAACTTTTGAAGCTTGCTCGTGGGTCAAAGAATTGTAATAAAGTAGTTTATTTAATTCTTACGCGTTAGGAGGTCATAACTGATAAGTGGCAAGAAATGAATAAATTCATGTCTTTTTATAAGGCTTTTTAGTTACTTGTTGTGCAAGTTATCTTAGGAAAAACATGGAATTTATGAATAAATGCCAATTATACTTTGTATGTCTTATTCTTCCCCATTTGTGTAGGAAAAAGCAAGCCAGGACTTGAAAATAGCAAGAAATCAAGAAGAAAAGATTGAAGAATCTCGCCCAGCGAGCGCTTGGCGAGTGAATGGCGAGTTGAGGCAGGGATTTTCAGGAGTTTTCAAAGTATAACTCGTCTGGCGAGTGGTTGGTGAGTACTTGGCGAGTTCAGGTAGGGATTTTCAGGAGCAGGGGAAGCTTGATTTCGCTCAGCGAGATTATTCATCGCTCAGCGAGATCCCAAGGCGGTTTAATGCTATGGAAGACGTGGCAGAAAGCCACTGACCAGAAAGTTAAACTCGCCGAGCGAAGTTATTCTCGCCGAGCGAGATGTCACTTATCAGTTTTAGTATTTAAGCTATGTTTCAGCTTTTAGGTTAGAATGTTAAGATATTATTAAGCTTTTATTAAGAACATATTTTAGAGATTATAGACCAGAGAATAGGGCAAAAAGAGGTGCACTTCAAAGGACAAAAGGGATCAAGATTAGATCACCTAAGGGTTTTTGAGAAATCAAAACTTAGCATTGATCTTCATCTTTTCTCCAGCTTTTGTATTGTTGACATGAAAATGATCAACTAAATCTCCTTTGTTGGGATTAGAGGTAATGAATCAAGCTAGATGTAATCTTTTGATCATGTAAATATATGATTCTAGTGTTTTATATCATATTGAAATTTATTCTTGTTATTCAATCTGTATGATTTAGTGTTATTGAAAAATACATTTAAATCTAGGGTTAGAATAATTTTCTATTAAAACAAGAGTTCTAGACATAGAGTTATGTTTTGATAATCACTTAAAGCATCAAGACTTAATGCTATTGGATCGTTTAATAGATTGAGAAATCATCGATTAAACGATACGATCGATCTCACAACTTTATTTGGACACGAATGATGTTGTCGAGTGATGTGTGATAATATCGTTAAAAAGGGATTAAAACTAGAATCCATTTATATATGATCATTAGAATAATGTCGATGCTTGATTTATGAACTTTGATTCCGACACTTTTATTCCCTATTACTCGTCGTATTTATTTATATTTTAAAGTCGAATAGTTTTTAGTTAACAAACGATAAAACCCTAACTTAAAAGGATAATTGATGTTGAATGGTTTAAGGTATCGCGCAAATCCCTGTGGAGACGATCCTAATATACTCACGTGTAGATAGGAAAATATAATGTGAGAATGAGCTTGCATCAATAACCATACTACCTAATTTATTTTATGTATGTGATGCATGAAATGTATGTCTAGTTAGCGCATGTATGAGATGTATGCTTAACATGTTTTAGATAAATGTTAGCATGTATGTTTTAAATGTTTTTATATACTTGCTATCCATGAGCATGAATGTCATGCATCTTAAGAGACATGTGTATGAGATACACATGTCGATGAGATCAAACTTAATAAAAATCCTTCAAATAGAATTGAAGTTAATTGATTTCCAAAGTATAACACCCTTCAAGACTAATATCGAAATGTGTGGGTTCGCCTCTGCGAAGTGCACTTTCTATACTAGTAAGTTGAGGTGCGGTAATTCTATTTACCCGACTGTTATTCTTTGGGTCTAACTTAACTAAGTTATTTTAATAAGATTAAAAATATAATAACTTCAAATAGAATATTAAGTTAATTGCTTTCCAAAGGATAACACCCTTTAAGACTAGTCTCGAATAGTGTGGGTTCGCCCTAGCGAAGTGCACTTTCTATACTAGTAAGTTGCGGTGAGGTAATTCCATTTACCCGACTGTTATTCTTTGGGTCTAACTTAACTAAATTATTTTAATAAGATTAAAATATATTTAGAAGCAATGTTTGGGAACATCTATATGATAGATTAGAGTAAGGAGTTACTCGCCCAAATGGTTTGAAAGTTGTATGAGATACAATTGGAAGGAGTTCCTACCTAAATAGCTAAGTTTTGGGGGATCAGCCCTCGCTGACTCAAAACGAAGTGAAATATGGATTTCAACCCACTAGAAAATCTTCCAATGAGATTTTCCGAATCAAATGTTGAAGGTCATTTGTTTTGAGTAAAATAGTGGGAGCATATTTAATTAAAGACCTAATTAAATATGTTTTAAATCATGATACATTTATTTTATTTATTTTCTGTATTTAGAATTTCTTTGGCATATGCATTTTATTATACTGTTAAATGTTCATATAAAGAACAAAAATCTTCAGAAAGGAGTTTCTGAATTGGTACAAGAATTGAGAATTGTTCTCAAGAACGAGAAAAACTGTTAATGTTTTTGAAAAGAGTCAAAATATAAGAAAGAGGTAAGACTTCTTCTTTGCCCATATGGTTATATAAGGTTAAATTTCTACTTCTGCATCATAAGTATATGATACTTGATGATTGATCTCATATTTGTTGAAATATAGAGTTTTTAAGGAAATAAGACATTAACTATAAGTGAAGTCCACCTATGTCTAGAATGGAACAAATTGTTTCATTGACATAGAAGCTAATGTTTGGACTTAAATTTAACTTGATGTGGAACCAAATAATTGTTATTAAATTCCATAAAATAGAAGCATTAAATCATATATCTTGTATCGACAAGAGAATGATTGTGTACTTGAATAAAAGACAAACGTTGTCCTATTATCCAAATAATGTTTGCTATACAAGTGTGCTAATCAAGTAATGGATTTGAGTTCCATGATCTTGATAAGCTGGTCTATAACATATGAGGAAAGGATCAAATGAGATTTGGACCTTTTGTATATCATCGGCATTATTGTTGCAAAGAAGTGTGATTCACAATTCCAGATTCCATGAATATGGACTATTGGACTCATTTGATATTATATCATTTGAAGGATGTGAGTTCCACCTTTAAAATATTTTAGTGTTAGAGAACATCCGATTTATTCGAATCAATGTACATATGATGTATATGGATCACCAAACACATTTGCTAGAGATATTTATTTCTTTTACTTAATTTACATTGCTGATTAGATTAGTAAATGTAAATTTATGTTGGACACGAATTAGAAATCTTTGAATTGGTTCAAAGAGTTCAACGATGGAGTAAAGGAATAATTTTGAAAAGTATAAAGACCATACGAGTATGTCATGATGGTTAATACTTAATTAAGGAGTATATTGATAATTTATATCGCTTCATGTTTGACATGACTCAATCTGAAATAGTTTGATTATAACTCCATGACTCTTGAAATTGATTAAATTACAGTTATTTTTCACCCACAATAAGTTCCAATCGAGGTAATCATAGAGACACCATATTAGATATGGAGGAAGAGTACCTAGTTTGACTTTGTGATAATTTGGGGTTATGATGTTTATTGGATAAACAAAATTCCAAACTAGATGAATGTATACTTGTGGAGGTATCCTTAGGAAGCTAAAGGATACTAATTCTACATCACATGACAAAAGTTGTTTGTCGCTAGAACTGGAGTATTCCTCTTGATGAAGTATATCTCTGCAGGAGCCAGTGGGAGTGATGTAGAACTTGAATTAAGTCAAGTACCACAAAAATACATGTTTCTCTAAGAATGGAACATGAACTGGTTCAACAAAGGGTTGATGTTAAATCACCAGTTCGAGTAGCACAAGATCTAGATGAGTCTGACATGTCATATCACTAGGATGAGAAACATGATTTTGTCATGGCTCAACAAGGTGATATGATGCTCATGACAGATGAGCCCTGACTTACTAGAAAGGTCGTAAATGTCCTAAATACGGAGAAGTGGCTAGATGCCATGGGATCTTATATAGAATCTATGTACACAAACCATATATGGATATTGGTTATATCATCCAATGAGTACGACTCATAAGATGAATGTGGGTTTTCTTATATAAAACTGACATGGATGGTATTATGAATACCTTTAAGATGTGATTGACTGTAGAAGGTTTCATGCAAATCATGATGAAACCATTACATCATCGCAATGCTTATATCTAGCGATCCCGCTTGTCATTGTTGAATAATACGTGTTCTGAAAGATGGATAACGAGGTTGTATTCCTTACTTGGAATAACCTTATATATGTATTTGACATATGTAGGATTTTGTTAATCCAAAGGATACTAAAAAGGTACATGTATTACAAAATTCATTTATGAATTAGAACAAGCTTCTCGAAGTTGAATTGTTTATTTTATTAATAGAGTTTTATGAAAACTTAGATTAATAAAAGAACAAATTTAAATCTTGTGCACACAAGGAGATTAGTGGGAGCATTGATATTAGTTTTGTGGAGTATGTGGATGACATACTAGTCACCAAAACAATTTATCTACACATGTGAGACATGGTTAGAAAATTATTTTTAATATGTACCAAAAATTGATTATAGTGTTCGACACTAGAATACTTTGAAGAATATCCTTGGATGTCTTAAAGGACTTAGGATTGTTTCTTGAACACAGATGAAAAGGAACATCGTAAAAGAGTTACAATGATGACAACTTTCATATCAGTGTACAGTATATCCAGATCGCAATCTGGAATAAATGTTATGCTTGGATATCAACTATGAAATTTGTAAAAGTACAAGCTTCAGATAGTTGTTGTTTCTATTACAGATGTCAAATATATGATTTGGATTGTTTAGCTCATAGCTGAGCGAAAACATGTGTTTCTTGCGTTGCGGGTTCCATTGATCCCGTCTGAGGTGAAATTGGTTTAAATCTTGCGAGCAATGAAAACTAGATATCACCAATGATTCAAATGTATATGTTGACACTTCAATTTCCTTTTGATAGAAGATCAAAAGTGGAAATTGAAAGAAGTACAACCTACCAACATAGGAAAGGTTCCTTATCTGCTAGTAGAGTATCTTGCCCATAGTGTGCTTGATGCTAACATTTGACCAATAGATATTGAGTTAATATTTGATTGGCTTTTAGTGCTAGTGGGAGATTGTTGGAGTAAGCCCTAATAGCCAATCTATTTTGATTGGATTTGGCTTTGTATCATGGATTTTATATATATAAGGCATTTATTTATTCTTTTGTTTAGTTTCAAAATAATAAATTCCCTAAAATAATTGGTCTATTTAATGGAGCATTAAGTGTGACTTAATCGTGAGACTCATTAAACGAAAGGACATTATTCTTAAAGTATCCGTAGTCAAGCTTTATTGTGAAATGGGATAACATTAAAGCATAGAGACTATTATGTGGGTAGACTGATGATCACAGATCATAGATAAAGAGTTATCAAGTCTTCACATAGGTATAAATTTTAGGAGTAATATTTATACTGGATTGACCCGCCATGAGAATACTACATAGTAAAAGTTATGAAAAGTGTCATAAGATATTCTCATAGTGATAGTGGTGTATTCCACCCTTTGACCTGAAACCACTATGTACCCTAGATGTAGGAGTCGAGTGCTTTATCACCATTCAAACGTTGTCTGTAATAGGATGACTATAAAGTTGGTTGATGGGTACTCCATGAATCATGCTAAGGGACATGAGTGACCTAGATGGAATTTGCCCCTCCTACATAACAGGAGAAATGTCTATGGGCCCAATATTGAACTAGACAAGGATGACAAGGTCTATGCCTTGTGTTCAATATAGACATGAGGGCAAAGGGGTAATTATACACATGATCATTATCACAGAAAGGTTTCGTCAGATCACATGACATTCTCGTCACTTGGGTAGCAGTGATGTGTTGCTAGATACCGCTCATTGTTTATAATATTAAATAGGTGATTTAATATTATTGTCAACGTTACGGGAACCTATAGGGGTCACACACAAAGGACATATAGATGAGAGAAATAAATAAGCAAGACTTATTTATAAAATAATAAGTAGGACTTATTAGTAATTAAATAATTACGTATGACTTATTATTTAATTTATGAAAAATAGAGAAACGCGGTCCACCGTAAGGTACGGTGCATTTAAGTGCCTGACTTGTTGACCACACAAGTGATTCTATAAATAGAACCCTTGTGTTGAAGCATTACAGACTTTTGAAACGTTTAACCTAATTCACAAAAGTTGTGAAACCCTAGCCGCCGCTCTCTAAACCCTATTCTCTCTGAATCTCCCTTGGAATTGGCTAGCATCGGTCATCGGAGAAGTTCTGTTCGTGTGGACTGAATAGAGGCATCGCTACGTTGCTTTGCTCGTGATCAGAAACAATTCTTCTACAAAGGTTATGCTCTTCAAGAGGTAAACACATAATCCTTAAAGTGTTTAAGTATGTGTTCTGTATGATTTGTGATTAATGATTTAATCAAGATCCGTTTCAATGTGATTTGTTCCGCTAAGAGGATTAAATTTTTTGAAAAACCCCTCTTAAATCCCTTCAGGGAAATAACTCCCCATTCCCAGGCTAAACGCCACCCATGAACTAATAGTCAAAAACACAAATATTACATAATTCAAGAAATCACAGTGTGAGACAAAGTCACCCGACTTGCAAACGACACTGTTCATTCCAAAAGGTGATCATACTGTATATGTACTCTTGTCTTCTTAGGACCATGAAGAAGCATTAGACCATCTCCAATAATGATGTCTTAACCATTTAAGATCCGGTACCTAATAGGTACCCCCATTGAGCATGGTCTTACCCCAAGATATTTGCCTGGGTCGTGAGTCAGATGGAGTACTATCTAAATCTTTATTACCTGCCAGAAAACTAAATTTATTAGTATAAGATAATTTTAGAAACATTGCCTCAATATTTATAGAAACATAATCTCGTTTTGTTTTAAAAAAACGAAACGACAAAATTCACACAAACTAAGAGTAGAGAAGTGAAAAATTGTAGCTTCTAACTTACACCCCAACATATCAAATGTCTTTGCAGTTTTTCACCATCTAAGTCATACTTATGATTAACAATTTTTTTTTGGCAGTAACTAACAGACTTCCTTAATCCCAATGACATGTTTTCAGTTATAGAAGCTTATGAGTTGATCTCTAATTTTGTATGATGTCATTTGAGATAATTTAGCACCGCCTTTGTGTGTTGAAGGATGTAACTTGAATGAAACATCGAAACATTAATTTTTTTAAATATCTTGTTTTTGGTAAATTATGATCAGATATATTGTTTTGGTTAGAATTACATGGTGCTTTGACAAACAATAACTTTTATTATGTGGTCCAATTTATAGGTTTGTAATATTTGGAAGCATCAAAATTTTGTGGTTTTTGGTGAGCAAGATGGTTTAACAGGTTCACTGATCGACATGGTGAAGTTATTGGTCTGGTCATGATTAAAGCAAAAGTAAATGGTTTCTCTTATGATTACCACCAATATGACGTGCCCAACCACTCAAATGTTTTTGTGAGACTTTATCTGACATTTAAGTTGTTATTTTGTTTTGGTGACACCGTTGTTGTGGTGTCTTCTTTGTAATTGACATTTGTATTTTGTTAATCTTAGCACAATTTGTGCTTTGATTATCAGTTTATATAATATATTTATCTTTTGTTGGCCAAAAAAAAACTTTCTAAGTTTGTATGATTTTGTTATAAAAGTCTTATATTTTTAAACAAAATAATATATAGTTCATCTCTTCATGACGATTCAGAGTATAGAACCCGTTGATATTTTGTACAGCTAATTGAGTTTGTTTGTCTTTCCAATGTTGATGGAAGGCGATGTTTTTTTTTTCTATCGACATAGTGTATTTTTTGTTTTGGAGAATTATATATTTCATATTTGGCCATATAGTTTTTCTTTTTAGGGTGAAAAGTAATTTAACAACAAATTTGCCATTAAGTGTTTAGCACGATACAAGTAATGAGAAACATGTTGGAATATGAAATCTATGTTTTTCTTCTTTTCCTAATTTTATTTTCTGGTATAACTCCATTCCCATATCATCAACCACTGATTTATAATTTTAAGAGGACGATGAAAAGGACTAATAGGTAATTGTCAATAAAGAAATCTCTCGACAGATGATATATTTTGGCAAAAAATATTTAACTTGCCAATTTTCACAAGTCTGGTTATTGAATTGATTGAATTTGGTTAAGTTCCATTACTTAATTTAGTATTTATTATAGGGGATATAAAGTTGGTTTAGTGGCTGTTGGTAGGAGAGTTAAGGAGATGAGTGATAAGACTCACATATACTAACAAATTAATAATTTTTTTGAAAGGGACCAGTAAACTAACAATTAACATACTAATATTGAATGTTTTAAAAAATAGTACTCCCTCCGTTTCAAAATACATGTCCATTTTGGAGAAATTTTTTGTTTCAAAATACATGTCCATTTGATAGTTTAATGATACATTTTGTCTATTTTACCCTTGCCTACCAATTAATTGGATTCTAGATTTTCTCCACAATAATTATTTTCTACTAATAAATGTTGACCCAATTTTATGTGGATTTACTCATGCACTCTCCCAAGAACTTGTTTAATTAATTTTGGTATTGGTATTGGGAGTAATTATGAGATGGGATAAATAAATGTAAAATGGAAAAAATCAAAGACAAGGGTATAATAGGAACTTTTGTGTCAAACTAGCTTGTCCTTGGTTACTGTAATTTCTCTAAAATGGACATGTATTTTGAAACGGATGGAGTATTTATCATCTTAGTAAGGTTTTAGAGCATGTTCTCGTCTCCACATCTAAAATAAGAAGAAATACAGCCAACATAAGTTAGTTGTATCTAAATTCCTACAACACGAACAGAGTCAATATTTGAGTTTAGATTAAGAAAGATGTCCACAATTAGTTTCTGAGAGTACCCAAAAAAGATTATTTTAAGTGGAGGGAGCCTATAGATGAGGGAAAAATATAAAATTAAAAAGAAATGCAAAGCATAACCTAATATGTTATAGAGCATTTCTACCAACATTACATTACTTCGACAAAGCTGCACTTGGATCTTTAAGTAGTGGCGGATCTATAAAAAATCGGAAACGGGATGGCTCTTGCCCCCACAAAGGAAAAATAACAACTTGAAAATTTATAATAATTTTTATTTTGCCTCCATAAAATAAGGTTGTTTTCTCCATAAATTAAAGAAGATAAATGTAGAAAATTATAGGAGATAAAAACCAGATAAATTTGTTCTATATATCTTTCTTATTAAAGATACAAAGGGTGCGTTTGTTTTAAGTTTACTAAATTTATTCACATGAATGTTATTCTTGGAAATCTAAAGAGAAGAATTTTATTCCTGAACATTAAAAAAAAATGTTTGGTTAATATTTATTTATTCCCAGAAATCAATATAATAGGAAGGTTAGTGGATAGTTACGCACAAATTTATTCCCATCTTCATAAAAACTTTTATTCTCACCAATTTCTTTGAGAATATTTTTCTTTCCTAGAAATCTTTTATATTTTATACTGTGGAATAAAATTTAATAAACTTATAACAAACATTACAATGTATATATCTATCATTTTATTCTTGAGAATATGCAAATATAACTTGAAACAACCACACCAAAAGTGAAACAAAATAAAACATATTTTAAAAGAAACACCGTCGTATATATTATTGACAATTTTGGAGGCTTTTGTTCATATAATTGAGTATTTTGTAAAATCTTAGAGGATTTTTCTTTTGTGAAAATATTTTATAGACTTTATTGCCCCCACTATAATTTTTTTGGATCTGTCACCGTCCTTGAACAATGTTGGTAGGTTCTTTGGTGGATATTAGTCAAAATAAAGTCTTTTTATATAGAGAACGACATTGGTTATGAGTATCTCTAATTAAATCATCTTCATATGTGTATTTAAGATTGATTCGTTTACACACATATTTGTTTTTGTTTTTCCAATATTAGTATCTAAATAACATAATGTCTCTCAACCTCAAGACCTCCAAAAAACTTATCGAGTCTCATTAATAACTATACATTCTTATATTCATCAAGAATTTATTTATTATTTTGTAAAAAAAAAGAATTTATTTATTATTGGATAGACAAATAATAAATTATTGGATAGACAAATAATAAATTATAAGATAGTTAGTATTTCTCATTCATAATAGTTTGAACTTCCTTGTTTTAACACTATCTACTAAGTGTGTCTCATAAATAACTCTACATTCTTATATTCATCAATGATTTATTTATTTACTTTTGAAAAGACGGATCTTAGTATACTAACTCTTATGTTTCCATTAAAAAAAAATCTTATGTTAATATTTTCTTAAACACCAATCATTTAACTCCTACCTTAATCATCTATTTCTTTGTTAATTTGATTTAATCACTATTTGGAAGTCTAATGGTATAGTGTTCGGATAAGTTTTTTGAAAATTCAAACCATTATATTGCCAAGACCGAGTAATTTAATCTAATTGTCATTATCACACATATATATTTATAGACAGTTGTTAACTTATTCCCATCTAAAAACATGAAGGAGTGACGTAGCAAACATACCCACATATCCTCCCACTTTAAGAGCAAGTTAACAAGTGTACTCCTACTTGATGTTTACTAATAACTCAAATCTTTCTTCAAACTAACAACTTAAATGAATGGATATTTATGTGATTTACATTTTTCAATATAGATTTTGAATTTTTTTTTAAGAAGCTAAATTAGACCACTCAAATTGGCGTTGAGAGAATCAAACCTGAGACCTTGTGGAGGAGCACACTCCAAGGTCACAAACCAACATCACCAGACTAACCCAAGTGGGTTCAATTTTCTTTTTAATACTTGTAACTGATGTTTTTACATAAAAGTCCATTCTATCAAATTAAGGTTTTTGTTTTAATCCTTGCCTAGTCCGATTAGGCTTTTAATTTTTTTGTTTTTATTATCAAAACACAAATTAAGGTTTTTTAATATGTTCGGGTAAAACAAAATATCTTGAATGAAAAAATAATAAGAACTATTTCTTTTTCCTAGTCGCAGTAAAACCAATTCTCAATTGATATTTGTTTTTTTTTTAAGGAATGCTATTTGTTTTTAGAATAATGCTTCAGTGGCGGTGGTTTTAATTTTTTTCTTACCGAACAATTGCACCCATAATTACGTCAGGTGAATGCTTCAGGTTTTGATTAAACTGACCATTCTAAACAACAAACAATGTGATAAAACTTTGAACGTGACTGATTTTAACTAAGCTGATCAGAAAATGAACGCATATCAATTTGTGTTTTTAAAAAACATATATTAAATGTGTGTTTAAACATAAATTTACAAAATTAACTTTTAGTTAATACCAGGTCAAAATGGTAAGAAATGATTTTTTGACATATATTATTGCACAGCATGAATTTTTTTCCGCAAAATGAGAAAAAAAATTCACAACATAACATGGTCAAAAATAGTATCATTTTTTTTTTGACAGAGAGTAAAAAATAGTATCATGTTAACAACCCTAAAAAAAAAGTATCATGTTTTTTTTTTGGTTACTTATTAAAGAGGTGCAACACATGGACTTTTCAGGATGTCACCCATCCTAGTACTACTCTCGTCCAAGCACGCTTAACTGCGGAGTTCTGATGGGATCCGGTGCATTAGTGATGGTATGATTGCACCACAAAAAAAAAATTAATTGTTCCGTCAAAAAAATTAATTGTAGAACTCGATTTGGATTCATTAAGTAATATCTTGAATTCAAATTTGAGAGAATTTTCAAAATATAAATTTGGAAGTTGAAAAGAGTTAACTTGAGTTAATGATATAATGTTGACACAAAATCATTTATGTGGTGGTTGTGTTAATTGGCAACGGTAGCTTAGTTTTTTTTTTCTTTTCTAGGGAACAATCATCGCTTAGAACATCCACAATGAAGACATTCAATTTTTCAGTATTTAAATGAGTTTCATGTGTACACATCACTCATTTATAATCTTTTAATTGTGGTACCTAATAAGCATTCAATCCCTTCAATCAAACATCTAACACAATTTTTTTAAATGGAACCCACTAATCAACTATCAATAACTTTATATCATTACATTTCAATTTTTTAATATTAAAAGAGTGTGGGTCCCTCTTAAGATTGAGGGTCTTAAATAAGACACCAGGTCTTATAAGACCCCGAAAAAATTTCTCCCCAATGGAGGTACCTAATAGATACCGGGTCTTAAATATTTAAGACCCTCCCATTAAAGATGGTCTTAGTTGCGTGTTCGAGTCCAATATGCGACAGTGGTAATGGAGTTTCATCGTAATGGTCGTCTTTCGAAGGGAATAAATAGTACCTTCATTGCTCTTATTCCTAAGATTGACAACCCACAACGCCTCAACGATTTTTGACCCATTGCATTGGTGGGGAGTTTGTATAAAATTTTGGCAAAATTGCTAGCTAACCGCTTAAGGAAAGTATTGCACTCAGTTATTTCCAACACACAGTCAGCTTTTGTGCAGGATAGACAAATTCTTGATGGTATCCTAATCGCCAACGAGACAGTTGATGAGGCTCGTAAGTTGAAAAAAGACCTTCTGTTGTTTAAAGTTGATTTCGAGAAAGCTTATGATTCAGTAGACTGGAGCTACTTGGATGCGGTCATGGGTAGGATGGCGTTTCCATCATTGTGGCGAAAGTGGATGAAGGCATGTGTCAGTTCGGCTACAGCTTCGGTGTTGGTAAATGGGAGTCCTACAGATGCGTTCCAATTGAAGCGGGGGTTGCGACAAGGTGACCCGCTTTCCCCTTTTCTTTTCCTTATAGTCGCAGAAGGCTTGAATGTTACGATGACTGCGGCGGTGGAGTCGAGTCTATTTACTGGCTATTCAATTGGTGCGCATAACCCTACTGTTCTTTTACACTTGCAATTTGCGGATGATACGCTTTTGTTAGGTGTTAAAAGTTGGGCGAATGTCAGAGCTCTGCGGGCAGTGCTTCTCCTTTTTGAAGCTATGTCTGGGCTGAAAGTGAATTATCATAAGAGTATGTTAGTTGGTATTAATGTCGATGACTCCTGGTTGCGGGAGGAGGCTTCTGTTTTGTCCTGTAAAATTGGGAGGATTCCTTTTATTTATCTCGGCCTCAGTATTGGTGGTGATGCTAGACACTTGATTTTTTGGGAACCTGTTATTGATCGCATCAAATCTAGACTGTCTGATTGGAAGAGTCGAAATTTGTCGTTTGGTGGCCGCTTGGGACTCCTTAAGTATGTCCTGTCTTCTCTGCCTGTCTACGCCCTTTCTTTCTTCAGAGCTCCCTCAGGAATTAAATTCGAACGTTTGGTAGTAGCGTCCTAATGTGGGTGATGACTATACTGTTCGTGGAGTGTATCATATGCTCATGAGGCAGGAGGAGCACAGTTACGACACAGTTTCAGAGGCAGTTTGGCATAAGGGTGTCCCTTTGAAGGTTTCAATCTGTGCTTGACGTCTTTTCCGCAACAGATGGCCAACAAAGGAAAACTTATTGCGGCACAACATTATTCCGACTACCTCCCTCTTGTGTGTCAGGATGTGGTCATAATGAAATAGCAACTCATCTTCTAATTCATTGTCCCATTTTTGGTTCTCTTTGACAACTGGTTAAGACATGGATTGGTGTGTATTCAGTGGATCCTCAACATATATTGGATCATTTTACACAGTTTGTCCTCTTCAGGACGATACAAACCTCGGCGTTCCTTTTTACATCTTATTTGGCTATGCACGACTTGGACGGTATGGAATGAACGAAATTATAGGCTCTTCGCTAATAATGCTAAATCTATTATGTAGCTTCTGGAAACAGTTAAAATTACTTCCTTAAGGTGGTTAAAAGCTAAAAATGTTTTCTTTCTTTTTGGTTACCATATGTGGTGGCAGCAACCCCTTCATTGTTTGAGAATTGATTGATTTTGTTTTTCTTTTTCGGTTACATAACAAATATTTTGTTGTAATTATGTTCTGCTCCTTTGGCATACCTTGTGCTAGGGAGTAGAATCTTCCTTTGAGGTAATATATCTCATTTTGCCTTGTTCAAAAAAATATGCGACAATTTCTTGATTTTTTTCGTATAAATTTTTCTGAATTTTTATGCGTTATTAAACGTTTGGAACATAAAAAACAAAATGGTGTGACAATTCGGTTCAAACCCAATACTACATCAAATAGCCACAAATAACAACCGCTAGACGAAAATGCCAGTGAAGATCTAATAAACTACAAAATGGATGAAACAACTACAATTCTTGATAAATGCCAGTGAAGATAAAATTATGAATTTGGTTTGCTTAACTATCCATGATATGTATGGATAGAAGTCAAAATGTCAATTAAGCTAAAAAGAATGAATTATGATTGCTTAACTATCCATTATCTTTACGAGTAGAAGCTAAAACGCCAATTAGGTTTAAAATAATGATTTTTAATTCCTTAACTATCCATATTTTTATGGATAGAAGTTAGGATACTAATTAGACTAAAAGAATGAGTTTTACTTGACTATCCATTTTTTTTTTATGGATAGAATGTAGGATGCCAATAAAGCTAAAAGAATGAATCTTGCTACCCATTTTCTTATGGGTAGAAGATAAAATGTCAATTAGGCTAAAATTAAGAAAGAAGAACACATCACAATTTTTTTTGTGATCTTGATAAATTTAAAATGTTTGATCTTCATCATATCGAATGGCCACATTTAATTTTACACATAATTGTTGATGTTGAATTTTTTCTTAGATATAGCGGCGTAACTTATTGTCTGCTTGTCTTTCACATGTGTGTATATATAATATTTTCATAAAAACTTCAATAACTTATCTATTATATTGCTTCACCCATCTATTATATCTAAAAGAGGAATTAACAAACAAAAAATAATAAAATTACTGGGATGTTGATGACACTGCATTTGTAAGAAGTGAACCATGTGAAACCTTATAAAGGCGACACAAATACGAGTTGGACCCTTCCAATTTCACGCTTAATTATTGTCAATGATAGTTTTACAACAATAGATTCTTCAATTCTATATACGCACAAGGAAAGAAAGAAAAAGCTTTCCGTGACATAGTTTTCTAATCAACGTCGTTTAAATTATTTTTAGATGCAATAGTTGACATAATTTTTTATAGTTTTCTTATAGTCTAGTACAAATCCTGATGAATAGTATCTAACGAATTTTACCTAAGTATTTTCCATTTTATTTATCAATGGGAAAAGAAAGACAAAAATTAGAGAGAAGAAAAAACAAACAATAGAAGTATAAGGACACATCTTCAAACCAGTTTGAGAATCAGATTAAACTTTTTTAATGAATAGATACATATTCATGAATGCTAAAAATCTCTCAAACCTATTGGAGCAAGTCATATATATTTCCTTGTGCTCTAGGACATCCATTGTTTTGTAAATCTCTCACAAGCATTAAGGGCTTGTTTGATTGAGTTTTCTTTTTTAGTTTTTGAAAACTATTTTCTAAATCAATTTTACGAACCTGTTTTTAAGATGAAAAGTTAAAGAAAATTATGTTTGGCAAATCTATTTTTAAAAACAGTTTTAGGATTGAGAAAATGAAAAAACTTGTTTGATAAGTTTGTTTTCATTTTTTTTTTTTGAAGGAAAGTTTGTTTTCATTTATATTTTTAAAATAAAAGTGTAAGATGAAGTTGTAAGTAAACGCTTAAAAATCCTAATTCATTGAATTAATAAATTGATAATTCACAGTAAACATTAAAATTTACTAATTAAATCATTAAATATTGTAATAATCATGATTTGATTAAATCATAAACCCAATAATTTTTATAGTTTGTGTTGAATCCGACTAAACTTGAAATGATTTAGTTATGTAATCAATTTATAATTTCAAACTTAATGTTAATTTAGTTAAGGAGTTTTAAGTGTTGTTTTTATAAGTTTTTTTTAATGACAAATGTTAATAATTAGTTGTCAAAATTTTCAATCCAACTTAAACCAAAAAATTCATTTAATCAGAAAAAATTGATGAAATTATACTTGACCCGACTCTTGTACATGGATTTTTTGGCGTTAATTATAAGTAAAAGTCATTAAATTCAACAATATTTATTATTTTGTTCCAAAAATACTTCTTATTTATTGAAGAGTGCGGAGAAGTCCAGAGCAACAATATGTCAATCCTCCAAAAGCAAAAATACTTCTTTTGGAGTCAATTATATTTGATGATATTTTATCACTTCGTCAAGGAACTAAATGCTTAGTGCATTATTTCAAGGAAAAATACCAAATAGTGTCTTATTCAATGCTTAGTGCATTATTTCAAGGAACTAAATGCTAAATGAAAAGTTATATGTAAGATTAAACATCCAGAGTGAAATCATATCAAAAAAAGGATTCAGTAATGACAGTCTATGGTGTATTAGCAGAGAATTCAATGACGCGATTAGCAATATCAAATGAAAGGAGTCAATCTTGTTGATACATTCCTTATATCTGAAGATTTTATCATGGTACAAATTAATACATTCCTTGTATCTGAAGATTTTATCAGATAACAGAAAATCAAAGATTTATATCACGCTGTGATAATCATGATTAATTACAGGCATAGGAAACATGTGAAAAGTAATCAATGAGGAGCAGAAATACAAAGAAAGAAAGAATACGTTCGATTTTGGGTGAAAAAGTAAAGAGCTTGGGGGAAAATAGAATTTGTTGCCTTAGTAAAATGTGAGGATTTAGGTGGACACACTACGGAGCACAACAGTCTCGATAGTGAGTCCGGGACCAAAACCAAAAAGCACACCCCATTCAAGTCCTTCCCCTGTTGTGCCAAGTCCGTCTTCTTTTGATTTCCTCCTCATCTCATCCAAGATGAATAACACGCACGCACTTGACATATTACCATATTCGCTAAGTACATGTCGAGTGGCTTGCATTTTCTCTGGCTTTAAGCCTAATTTGAGTTCAACTTGGTCAAGAATTGCTGGTCCACCTGGGTGTGCGATCCAAAAGATGGAATTGTAATCGGAGATATTCAAAGGCTGAAACGCCTCAACAAGAGCTTTCTCAATGTTTTTTGAGACAAGGCCAGGAACATCCTTGAGGAGATGGAATGTCAGTCCTGCTTCTCGAAGGTGACCATCAATAGCTCCTTCACTATCTGGAACAATTGTTTGTGCAGTCCAAACCAATTCAAACAAAGGCTTCTCAACTTCTGGCAACGGATCTGAGCCAACAATCACAGCTGCTGCACCATCTCCAAACAATGCCTGCCCCACAAGACTATCAAGATGAGTATCACTAGGTCCACGGAAAGTAACTGCAGTGATCTCCGAACAAACCACCAAAACACGAGCACCTTTGTTGTTTTCAGCCAAATCTTTAGCCAAACGAAGCACCGTGCCACCAGCGAAACAACCTTGTTGATACATCATATAACGCTTCACATACGGGCGAAGACCTAAGAGCTTTGTGAGCTGATAGTCAGCACCAGGCATATCCACACCACTTGTGGTGCAAAAGATGAGATGAGTAATATTTGACTTAGGTTGACCCCATTCCTTGATAGCCTTTGTTGCAGCCTCTTTTCCTAGCTTTGGTACTTCCACAACCACCATATCCTGTCTTGCATCCAATGAAGGTGCCATGTACTCACATAAACTAGGATTCTCCTTCAAAATCTCTTCGGTCAAATGCATGTATCTCTTCTTAATCATCGATTTATCACCTGAAAAATCATACATAGTTTAATTAGTCTTAAGTAACACTAAACAATAGAGTCACATAAAAGATATATAATATAGGTAGATATATATCTTACACATGCGTTGGAATTTTTCTTTGAGCTCAGTTTTGTGTTCACTGTTTGTGATACGGAAGTAAAAGTCAGGATATGTACTCTGATCAACACAGTTTTGAGGATTTGCAGTGCCTATTGCAAAGACAGTGGCAGGGCCTTCAGCTCTCTGTGCCTGGCGTATCTCATTCACTGTCACCATTTTAATTGCACAATGAAGAAATATAAATTTTGAAATGAACTTAAAAAAAGTTTGGTTGGTAAGAGAAGAAGGATTAAAATATACTAGATAAGATTTGTTGTGTTAGAAAGTGTTGTGTGGAACTCATCATATATATAGTGTTACATTACAACAAGGATCAAACAAGTATCATAATTGCCGGCTAATTAGTAATTATTTATCATAATATTATAAGTTAATGTATTAATAAAATAGAAAATTGAGTACCTAGTGTTCTGTTTGAGAAATGAGAATGGTAGAGAGATTAAGAAAAAATAATTAAAAAAATATGAGTTAGGCGAGGGAGGCTCTTACCATCTTGGCGCATGACTGTGTAGACCGAAGACTGCCTCGCTTACCAACCAGAACCACATTTCTTACGTGTCAGTCAACCCTTTCTTAAGTATATTATAAGCTTGTCATTCTTAAGTATATTAAGAAAAATAATTATATAATAAACTTATTGAACGCCAAATAGGTTGTGCACGGTTTAAGATCTTGTCTTGTGGAATGCTGCACATACTTGAACATGAAGGAGATGAAGAATGTGATGATGGTTGTGTAAATAAATTATAAAATGTATGTGAAGTGTGAACACATTAAACTTTATGTTCGATTTACATTTATCAATTTGCATAAAATGGATGCAATAGGGATAACCACGAATTGTTATCAAATTACTTTGAAAACTTTGAAGTGGATTACACACTTAATAGAAGTGTATCGATCAAAACCATTTTACTTAAAAAACTATTATGGATTACTCTCGTGCACCGGAAGAAAAAATGAAATCATTTGCTTATTAAAAAAGAAATAATTTAGAAATAAACTTTGTGAAGGGTAACTAGTTTTTAAAGTTCCTATCATGGTTGTATCGAACAAAAGACTTCTTTTAACAATTAAATATATATGGTAAAATTTTTTGAGGGAAAATATATATGGTAAATTTTATTCACTGCAATTTAATTGATCAAATCATCAAATCCTTACAAAAAAATGATCAAATCATCAATATTATTTGTTTATTAATATTCTAAATATGGTTAATACTGTTTTTGGTCCCAGTAATATTAGCGAATTCCGGTTATGGTCTTTGTAAAAAAAAAGTTTAGATTATGTTCATGTCATTTCAGATTCTTCCACTTTAGGTCCCTCATTTAAACATGTCAGCAGAATCTGTTACCATATCTTAACCCTTCTAAATACTTCTCTCTTGTATGAGTTCTATTGTGATATTAGAGAGATAATTATTCTGCTATGTCTTTCTCAAACTTTTCCTGAGAAAATTTCATTGAAGCAACCTTCGACCTTTTTCCACTTTCTTTCTTCATTGAAGTTTTGCTTTCTTAAATCCCTAAGAAATAAATATTTGGAGAAAAAAAATTGGTTGGTTTCTGTTCATTTCCAATTCTCTGTCAGTGAACTTGTATTCTTCTTTCAATTTCTACCATGTTTCTTCCTCCAACGAAGAAAAGAGAGTCAATATCACATTTCTTACATGTGAAAATTTAGCCCCTGGCTCCCATGCATGTTGACAAAGCAAAGGATCAGAAAGAAGATTTATGCATTAACCACTGATGCGCTCTAAAAAAATATTTTCCTTTTTTAAGATATAATAGATGACGGAAGCAAGTAATTTTAATATTTTCTGTTTGTTAATTCCTCTTTGTTGTGGTAACATTATCACCATATTTTCAAACAACATTGCCATCCACGAACCTCTACTAGGTTGTAACAAATCAACAAAAGAAAAGTATGTCCCAAGAGTACAAGTTAAAAATGTGTTTATGCACGTCATTTTGTCATACCAACTTACCTTTTGTAATTCCTTAAGCAATGCTCTAAGCATAGAGTTTAAGGGCATTATTATTGAACATTAAAATAATTTGTGCATGGAATTTTTCTAAAACACGTAAATGGTGGCCATTTGCTAGGAACTAGGAAAGTTAACGTGGGACAATTCAGTCATTTTAATTGCTTTTTTCGAATGAGACTCACATCAAAACTACAGTCTGTTGAGTTGAGCTATTATATTAAGAGAGACAATTCCCACAAAGTATGGATCATGCTCTTTGGGAAGAATACATACCTATTTCTTAGTTATAACGTCCGGTGAAAATTGTACCACCTTTATTTTTCACCAAACATAATTTTATATTTATTTTGAAGGGAAACATACTTTTATATTAATCCCATTATTTAACTGTTCTGTTATTTTGAAATGTATATTTTTTTGTTTTTTGAAATTGAAGTATGTATCTTTATTCATGAGAGACTAAAAATAAATTCAAGAACATCTAGCATATGGTTCTTAAATTGAACTGCATAGCTTTTATTAAGAAAAAGCTATTTTAACTTTAATGCAAAATTTGTATTAATTATTTCGTATCAACCATCATTTTTCTTTTGTTTTTATATATTTGTCGTATTCAAAGTTCAACATTAACTATTCTTTTGTGTTACCGTCAAGTATGATTTTGTCAATAATATATTTAATTATGTATTGCACAGAGAGAAATAAGTAAAACGAAATAATAATTTTTCTTTTTGGTGAAAAGAATGATATAATAGATATTTATGAGTATTATTAAAAAAAATAAAGACAATTATACCCAAATTCTAAAGTAAAATTTTTTATTGATTTTTTGGTATGTAGTATAAATAACTTGACTGTCTTTGTGGAGTCTCACTACGTTTCTTGCATAATTTTTTTTTAGGATGGACAAAAAATCTTGACCAAGTACACAAGGAGATTATTTTGTTGTTGAAGGAGACACATGTGGAGATTAATCTCAATAAATCTACAGCAGAGTCAAAAACATTAATTATAATATATTAAAAAAAGATCGAAGTATTCTCAAACAGTTTAAATGGTCAAACGTAATTAGAAAAAACTTAAGGATATTATTCCATTTTAATTTTGAAATTAGCAGTCTCACCTAATACAGGAACGCCTCCATGACTAAGCTAAACACTTGTTGTTTTGCTTCCATTTAGTAGACTTATTTTAACCATCCGAATGTGACTAATATCAACTATTAATTAACAAATTAAAGGTAGATTGTAGGTACATCATAACAAATCACGAGTTTGTTAAAATAACTATCTTTGATTTTCTCTTTAGTCACTTTAGAGGATCAAAATCCTATTTTAACAACAAAACAATATATGTTGACCATTCAAATTTTTCCTTCCAAATACTAGCAAGTTTTTCCACATACATTATATAGTTTGGTATGAAGCGAACCTTCAGTCCATGCAGTCATGCGGGGGTTGCAACTTGCAAGTGGAAGATAATTCACCAACCTCCAATAATATACTAATAACCATTCATTTGTTCATTACAAGCTTGTTATCTTGAATTATTATAATAATTTGCTAGAGTTTTGGTCAGTTAAGCATGTGATTCATCTACCAGTTCTCTCTACTCCCTTTTCATCCGCAAGTATATATATATAAAAACTTCTCTTCAGAGCCTATACTGCAACACACCCTTTGCTTTCTTTCTGAGTCCTTGTTTAGTGGCAACAAACTTGCTAAGTCATCAACCATTCCAATCCTTTGATAGATATAACCTATCAGTACTCACCTTCTTTTCTTCCTCCCTGCCAACTTTAGACTCAAAGAAAGAAAATGGTGACAGTTGATGAGATCCGCCAGGCACAGAGGGCTGACGGCTCTGCCACCGTGTTGGCAATCGGCACTGCAACTCCTCAAAACTGTGTGGACCAGAGCACATACCCTGACTACTATTTCCGCATCACAAACAGTGAACATAAGACTGAGCTCAAAGAAAAATTTCAGCGCATGTGTAAGATATCTATCATATCCGATCCATACATATCTTTTTGTGCTCTGTGCTTGTACATTGTTTAGTTTTGCTCCTCAAATTTGATCTTTCACTCTCAGCGTGTAGAAAACATTAAGACTAAACTGCATATACTTTTTCAGGTGATAAGTCAATGATAAAGAAGAGATACATGTACTTGACAGAAGAGATCCTGAAAGAGAATCCAAGTGTATGCGAGTACATGGCACCTTCATTGGATGCAAGACAAGACATGGTGGTTGTGGAAGTACCAAGACTAGGAAAAGAGGCAGCAACAAAGGCCATCAAGGAATGGGGTAAACCTAAGTCCAAGATTACCCACCTCATCTTTTGCACCACCAGTGGTGTGGACATGCCCGGTGCCGACTATCAGCTGACAAAGCTCTTAGGCCTTCGTCCATATGTGAAGCGTTACATGATGTACCAACAAGGTTGTTTTGCTGGTGGCACAGTGCTTCGTTTGGCTAAAGACTTGGCTGAAAACAACAAAGGTGCTCGTGTGTTGGTGGTTTGTTCAGAGATAACTGCAGTTACTTTCCGTGGACCCAGTGACACTCATCTTGATAGCCTTGTGGGGCAAGCATTGTTTGGAGATGGTGCAGCAGCTGTGATCGTAGGTTCAGACCCATTACCACAAGTTGAGAAACCCTTGTTTGAATTGGTATGGACTGCACAAACTATCCTTCCGGATAGTGAAGGAGCAATTGACGGTCACCTTCGTGAAGTCGGGCTGACATTCCATCTCCTCAAGGATGTTCCTGGTCTCATCTCAAAGAACATTGAGAAAGCTCTTGCTGAGGCCTTTCAACCTTTAGGTATCTCTGATTACAATTCCATCTTTTGGATCGCACACCCTGGTGGACCAGCAATTCTGGACCAAGTGGAAGCTAAATTAAGCTTAAAGCCAGAGAAAATGCAAGCCACTCGACACGTGCTTAGCGAGTATGGTAACATGTCAAGTGCATGTGTGTTATTCATCTTGGATGAGATGAGGAGGAAGTCAAAAGAAGAAGGACTTGCCACAACAGGCGAGGGACTGGAATGGGGTGTCCTATTTGGTTTCGGGCCCGGACTCACTGTAGAGACTGTAGTGCTCCACAGTGTTGCCAATTAAATTGCCTAGATATTCTATAATTATATGTTTATTTAATTCTTACTTTGTTTTTGGTGGATTTTATCTTCACTTGCTTCATTGGGCATTTGAATAAAGTTCGTTTTTGTGTTCCAAATGTAATATGGTGTTTGCTTAATGTACCCTTCCATATCATATTTGTAATACAGATATTCGTCAATTTGCAATTTCATGATATTTTATGAGTTGCAAGTGGAAGAGGCATTTTAACTTTGAAATATTCTAAATTATATTTATTTAATTAGGACAAGGATATTATTTAAATAGAAAAAGGCAAAACACTTTCAAACAAGACTCATACGTACAGGATATGACTAAAACTTGAGTGGTGCTAATACTTTTGAACTGATGAAGGCACACAAAGGAATATGTTAGGCTTTTCAATAATTGAACATACTATCATTTTAAAAATATGAACTTCTTATGATCTATGGGATTAATCATGTAAAATTTTCAATTCTATCACAATATCTGATTAATTGATCCTCACAACTCGAATGTTACATATACCAGTTCAGCATGTCAGTTTCCTGTCTAAAATTGCAGTAAATCATCTTACCAAGATAATTATAATACTTGCTTCAGCAAATAAAAAAGTGAATGTGAGGACAAAATACAGAACTTCAAACATACAGAATTTACCGGTATCCATAATGAGCAACAAGGTTGTGAGCACATCCTTAGCCAGAACCATCACCAGCTCTAGGATCAAGCTGCAACTGCTCTATAAGAACTTTTTCAACAGCATCAACAAAGCCCAGTATATTTTTCTGAGTATGAGTATCTAAAGAGCTGGCCAAATTCTGAAAAGTCAACCCACCAAAATAAAGTAAGCGCACAAATCTTCCAATCACTGAATTATTTATAATGCCCTTAAAGAATCAAAGTTAACCCGAAACATATGAGACATGATTTCGCTACAGATATATGTATGTAGGAGATAGTCACCCATTTGTTTTATTTTAAAAATAAAATAAAAGAAACTAACAGCAAAACATCAAGGGGTTTCACCATAAGACATGTTAACTGGCTGAGTACTTTTAAAGTTCCTACCTATTTACACGTGTCTAAAAGAAGCTTCTATTTCTAAAAATTCCCAATTACTTTACCCTATAGAACACCATGCACCAAATGTGACTTCAAAACATGTATTATACTCACTCCCACCACAATATGTATCACACGTGGCTTGAACTCTGCATAATTTGATAAACTCTATCCCAACCCGAGTCACTCTAGTAATGGTAAATTTTAAGTTTCACACATATTAGATTACTATCATATAGACACTTTTGAGGACTAAAAAACAGCATACAGACTAGGACAATGGCTTGGTTGCTGAATTAATATTCCAGTTATTATCAAAAGAAATGCATATAAACTACTCCACAATTTCAGTGGATTCAACAAGCAATTTAAGTAAGACAGTTTGAGGTGAAAACTTGATACCACATGAGAACTTATTTAACATACAGCACAAGGAAGAATAATGTCTGAATTTTTTTATAGCCAACACATTGGAATTGTCTCACCTCTACTTCGCAGAGAAAACTTGAACTTTTCTTCAAAATATCTGATCCCTTGATTGATATCAGCTTCAACGGAGAACCAAATATTGGCCAACCATGAGACAACTTTATGTATGCATCAATTCCTCTAACCAAATGAGCTACAATGGTCTCATCTTTGTCCAAGTATTCAAGAGAATATCTACATTGAGACAAGAAATAGAAAAAAGAATATCAAACAATAATCCAAATTTAATAACATCAAACCCAAACCGAAAGGACTACATTACAGTCTCACCTTGATTTGTTAGCATCCTTTACCACAAGACACCTAAGTGTGCTTAGTATAATTCTATCCTGCAGTTTTTGTATTAACCATTGCAATGAGGACTTGCTGCATGGTAAATGATAGTAAAAAAGCATGAGTAACTTAGAAAAGTATGCTTAGTTCATAACGAATTTAGGAGGAGAGGGAGAATTTAGTAAACCTAAACAGAGAGAAAAAGGAAATAGCAGACCTGACAGACTTTGCAGTATCAACAATGTCATCCACGTATATATCATTTGGAAAAACCTAAATAAAAAAACCAAAAAAGTTAACAAATCATCAAGAGCTAAATAAGATTCTTATAATGCTAAACTAAACTGATGAGTAACTTCATGATATACGTTGCTGTGCTTTGCCAGGATCACATGTGAAGGGTTAGTACTCATGAATAAAAATAAGTTCCTTCAGCACCTAATTTTATAATTACCCTTTCTTAAGTTTTCTACATGAAATCCATAGTTAACAGCAAAATATGATGTTAAGGATTCCATCTAGAAATGTTTGGGGTAATGAAATTGGCAAATGATCCTTCTACCAAACTGGGATCTTTTTTATGCATCATTACATATTGGATGGGATTTTTTCATACAATGCAATGAGAAAAATAACTTAATGACTACTAGAATTTTAAAAATTTCACCAAATTCTAGAATACGAAAGTTGCTCTTCTCACTTCCATTTTTGCTCCCACATGCCACGAAAATACCAAAATACCCCCACGACAGTTAACTGCCGTTTGGCAAATGCTGTTGGGGAGCGAGCGGCAGTGAACTGCCGCTTGGGGTATTTTTGCGGTGTGTGAAGAGCAAAAATGAAAGTGAAAAGAGTTGCTTTCCTAGAATACAGACCATAAATCAAAAGCAAACCCACTGACGTAACCACATGATATATCCAGCAAATTCTGAGATTCACACCCCCCATCCCTCAAAAAATGCAGAATAAGCATAAAGTAGAAGATATTAAGAAAATAGTTATTATCTCAACTTTTTAGAAGATACTAATGATAACTATACACCAATAGAATATCAGAATGAATGTAACCATCAAACTAAAAGCAATTGAGCCTGACTTTATTGGTCATGGTCTGCTTCAAAACACAAAAACACCACTTCAAAATACCACAAGAAACAACTTCAAAGCAGACATTATTTGATGACATAAAAGCCTTTCACAGTTCATAGGAGCCTACCTAAATGGCTAACACTATAACTGTCACTTTTTCCTAACAGATTTGATGGTTCGTATCAGTATTTTTCCACATCATTGCTAAACGTAATTGTCAAATCTAATGAACAATGGTCGTAACAAACAAGTCAAAGAATGAAATGGTGATCTGTTTTAAAACCTGAATATCCTTTAACGTCATAGTCCCCTCCAACACTTCAATCAATAACTCATGATTTAGCACAGATGCATCCATGGTATCTTCAACTCTCTGTAGGCATGAAATGCCCTCTACCGTTGGCATATAGGTCTGCAAAGACAGCTTAATGCAATTCTCATCAATTCCAATCACTTTTAGACCTGTCAATGCATTGTCAATCTGCTCTAAAGCATCAAACCTGAAAGGGGGAACAAGATGAGTAAGCCATAGTATAGATGATTATCTGAAAGTGTGAATGAAACTAAACTTACCATTTGATCTTACAATGAAAAGACTCCATGGCCTTCAGAATTGACTTCATTTCATCAACCTTATTCTCAAGTTCCAATTGCTGCAACACATAAAGGAAATATTTCAATAAAAATATACACTTCATATAGAAGTTACAGTAAAAAACCACCAAAATGATTTTCTGTAAAAGAAGCAGAAAATGTTCAGGAGTATTTAGTCCACATTTGTTTGAAACTAATTCAATGCCGAAAAGAATAACAGAAAACGTCAAGTAGTGCGGTGTAGTCATCAACAACACCTCCAAATTTTCGCCTAGATTCATGTCGGTGTCTACCAGCATTGGAGAAACAATTCCCTCATTAGCCTCAGCATTTATCTGCTCCTATAATTATCAAAAACAACTGTCAAAACATGATTACTGAATGGAAAATCCCCTTCCCTTCATTAGACAAAGGGATGGATAAATGAAGTCAATATACATAACTCACGCCAGGGTTCCATCATAATGAGCATAGGCATACAACTACTTCGTTCCCTATATATACAACCCTCTTGAGAAATTTTCAACTGCATTGAATATTTCTTTACCAAAATACCCCTGATTATTTAACATGTATTTCTGTAACCAATAAGTATGCTATAAAAACTTATTGTTAACTTGGAAAACAATATTATTACCGAACATAATACCATATCAATTTTCTTAATTCTCGTGATTTAATCATCTGCGTCTTATATTATTTAGAAACAAAAATGTTTAGTATTAGCTAAAGTTTAAAAGACAACACAATCAGTTGCTAGTTTAGAACACAACACAATTGGCAAGTACTAACCTCTGATGTAATATAATTCAAAGAACATTCCAACTCTTCAAGTTTAGCCTCCAAAAGAATAGAATCTGAAAAAAAAAAAAAAAAAGAATAACAATAATTATAATTATATGAAACAATCCATAGTTATTATGTGAAACGCAAAAAAAGTGAGTGAAACTCACCATCGTTATGAGTTTTCGCGAGATTTTCAATCTGGTTAGCCACATTGATGGATTCAACTTGTACATTGTTAAGTTCCTTTTCCAAATGTTCTATGTAAGCATCTAAAATAATCGAAGTTAACAATTGACAAAATATAAATTGAATAACGAAAACGAAACAGAATAGAGATGAATTGAATTACCGAAATCTGGATTTTGTAAAGAAGCGAGATCAGAGAATTCGGATACAATTTGTTCCACTGTGTTCTGTTAAGAATGAAAATTAAAAAATGAATAAATTGATTTTGTAAGGATAATAGTGAGAGTGAAAATTGAAGAATGTGCGTAGGTTACTTGAACATGAAGAGCACATTCGCGTAGTAAATCTTGGGAATCTGAAGGGTTTGGTTCTTCTTCTTCTTCTTCTTCGATGAATTTGTGAATCTGTGAAATTCTACTGAAAGGAAAGGTTTGGAGAATGTGATAACGGTGTTAAAAATGAGAGTAAAGGAAACGGAGAAAGAAGAAGAAAGGTGGAAGGAATAAAGTACCTGCGGAGTTCACTTGCTTCTGCCATTATCAATCAACGGAAGAAAATGGTTCCAAATTTCAAATGTGAATTGTGTATGTCTTGTTCCCCCGATTTTCCATTCTTTCAAACATTTCACTTCTACTTATCACTCAATATTTTTTTTTTTCTTTTTACAATATTTTCTTAAAAAAAATAATCTATTGTATCCATAAAAGATAGAATTAGTTTGCACCAATCAAAATTAGGTGAAACAAAATAGCATTAAAAGACAAATAAATGATTTTGATCAATGTCAATTTATGGATAAATAATAATTTGTCATCTATAAAATATTAAATCTGTCTATTTTATAATTAATGAACACAACAACAACCAACACATATCCCACCAAACGAGACCAGTTCATAATAATGAATTAATTTACAGATTTTATATACTTTAATATATATATATATATATTAATTATTGTGACATCTACAAAGGCCAAAACTAGATTGTCAGAGCTGAATGTAAGCAGCTTAACAACAATTTACCATATACCAAACATAGGTTTAGATTTAAAATAATTTATTTTTTAAAAAAAACTACAGTATTAGTGAAGATTATTATAATATTATCTTTTTTTACATCAGACTATAATTACTTGTAAGCAGCTTAATAAAAAAAAAGAGTGTTCAAGCACAAGAGACCAAAAACAAGAGTTTTCAAGTACAATTCTTGGCTTTTTTTTTTTTTTTTTTACAAATTCCTAGGCTTGTTTTTTACTTATGGATAAATTTAGGGTACGCAGCTAATTTCTATTTTTTTTCTTTTTCATTATTGAAGATCATATTGAATTTAAATCTTGGAACAATGACTAATTTTCAATCAGAAGTGTTTATAATATTATATTTAATCATCAACATGGAGAAGAACCGGACCCGATTTTATCGAAGGTTAATAGTTAAAGGTCATGTTGCAACTATACATACTCATATCTGGCAAGTGAGTCATGACACTCTCCTCACAAATTCAGAAAGATGTCAATGGGGTAAGTCTCGTAACTCTATTTATACTCGAGGTTAATCTACGCCCGAAACTCTTACGCATGTTTTTATAGATTAGGAAGATATTAAAACTTTTTGGGAGGGTTTCATCAAAGAAGGGATTTGGTATATATTCTTCAGTTAGGTACCCATGAATGGCTTAAATGGAACCTCTCAAATGATAATGTTGGAACCGTCTATCTTTTTTTTGGTCTTGTTGCTTTATGGCTCTCTGGAATGATAGAAACAAGTTGGTTTTTTTTTCCTCAAGTCTCTGTATATGAACAAGTCTATTATCTACTGAGGTTTCGTTTGTTACTCACTCTATACATAGTGAAATCTCAAATCCGAGTGCTTCTTGTAATGAGGGTCCAAAAGCTGTCAAACCTCATTGGGAAAATTTCCCTCCTGGTTGTTACAAGATAACTGTGGATGATTCATTTATTCCGGCTAATGGCTTCTATAGGAGGAACTATTCGAGATGAGTTTGGTCGCTTGGTAAATTACTTCCACTCAAAGATAAATTCTAGTTTTAATGGATGAACTTGTGGCCTCGAGTAATGGAATTTGTCTTGCCCACAACCTCCATCTCAATAATGTGTTTTGAAGTTGCCTCTTCGGCGGTGGTTGCTTTGATTAATTCGGAGATTGCTCCATCCTCTCCTCTCCAATTCATTCTAGGTGAGGTTCTGACGTCTAGATTGGGATCATTCGGTGTATCTAGTCAACCACGAGTTTAATAAATGCGTTGATTTTATTGCTTCGTCAAGACATAATTCCTCTTTTATTTTATGTATTGTTGATAATTCATCTATGTGTAGCCACTAAACTTCTAATTTAGTTTTGTGAAGTAGATAATTTCTGTTTTTAGGTCTCACTTGAACATTGTCATTTCAAAGTTTGGTTTAATGCTTTCATCATATTGAAGTACCGTTGATCCTTTGAGTTTTAGTGCTTCATACCAATTATTATTGGAAACCTTCAACACTAAACTATAAACTTCAACGTAACTTTTAATAGTATCTAAAACATACAACAAAACAGTAAATAAACTCATTTATCAAACACCTGTGATACATACTAAACAGAACTTAAATCCAGTATGAAGCATTTGCTTTGTACAATGACACGGTGACAAGTAGGGGTGTGCAAAAATATGGTTAACTGAACCATATCACCAAACTGAACTGCACTGAACCATAAAAAAACCAAACCATATTAAATGGTTCATGAACTGAACCATAAAAATAAAACAGTGTAGTTAACCAAACTTAATTAAATAACCGGATTTAAACTGTTTCACTAAAAACATTTATTTTGATAATAAAAATTCAAATAGAACCTATAATAATTAGTTTTCTCACACACTACAATTTACCCAAGGAGGGTTCTAAGCTAAAGGAACTCACCAGAATCACTTCCGGCAACTTTTCAAATATGCTTAAGCTTCAATTAATTGATTCTGCTCCTAACTTTCATCCCCACAGCAGCTTAACCACAACTTAACTGCTTCTACCTTTGCCACAACCCTCCATAATCTCTTCTACAATAGTTAATTATCTCTGGCAGCCTTTGCAAATAGCCCGAACGCCATTTAAGCACTTCTGTAGATTCCCAAAACAGCTTAATCGCAGTTTAAGCACGTCTGCCAATGCCAAAATAGCTTATCATTCATAAACTACTCATATATATCAACTTAAATATATCATTCCTAATATGATCATCACAAAGCCATACCTGCAACAACTGAAATTCCAATTTAAGCGTTTGTCTAAACAGCTTATTTACAACTTAAGCATCACCTAGAGCTTCAACAAGCTCCAACCTTGTACCTTTCACCCCAAACAGGTTTATTCATCTCTAAACTCATACTTGTAGTAACTTAAGTCCCAAATTTCAGCTTATGCCTCAACTCCATGCTTAAACAGCTTATTACCACACTTTTACAACTTATCACTACTCTTGAATCCTTAAATTCGTGTCTCCAACACCCAGCCAACATAAGCAACATTAATCTAAAAATTTAACTTTTTAAAACAGCTTATTTCTGATTACAATTTCATGTACTCAAGTCATGCTTAAACCAAACTCCAACTCTTGCTTCTAATCACCATTATAATACACTAGCAGTTCCAAAACACTCATGCAAGCTTGATTAAACACAAAAGGAAGAATTTTGGTGCTTTGGGTGGGATAGGAAAAGCCCACGCCCAAAGGAAGATAAGAGAGGAGAAAGTGAAATTGTTGTGGAATTCTGCTGGAAGTTGTGAGAATGTGATTTTTGCTTGGAGCATAAAAGGTAACAAAAAATAAGCTGTTTTGAGAAGTTAAATTTAGTTTAGCACTGTTTATGGTTGCTGGGTCATGGGACACGAAATTAATGAATTAAAAGGGATGGTTAAGCTGTTTTGGGAGTTGACAGAAGTGATTAAGTGGAATAAGCTGTTTGGACAGGTTTCACTGTTTGGCTCGTACCTGTTGCTGTGTAGCTCAGACTTGCATAATTGTCGGATTTCTGGATTCTACATTTAATTTCTGTCAATTTAGATATAAGTTTCATATGATTCGGACTAGGAACGAACTCAGAAAACGAGTTGGAAGTTTGGAAAATCCTGCTGAAAACTGTTTACGGGTTTTGACGTAGATTTTGCGAAATAAGCTATTTAGGAGAAATCTGTCATAAGTGATGAAGTCATAAGTTTAAATGGTTGTATGAGTGATGTGGGGACTGATTACGCATGGTTGGTCTGCTGTTTCAGAATTCAGATTGAAATTGAAAAGGTTCAAAAGCAATAAGATATAAGCTGTTTTTGGATAATCTTTTTGAAAACTAGTTCAAGAATAATCCAGTTCAGTACGAAAACCGGTTCAAAACCAGTTAAAAATAAGTAAACCGGTTTAAAACTATAAACCAGTTCTGAACTGGTTCTAAACTGGATTGGAACTGTTTTTAAGAATTAACCAGTTTTTATTGAAATGTATTTTATGAACTGAACCAAACCATTTATATGGTTCAATTCAGTGCAGTTCATGAACCATGAACACCCCTGGTGACAAAACATTAAAAAACAATAGCTTAAAAAACAAATGGTTAACTTTATTCTCGTATATATGATGGGTAAATAGCTTAAAGGCGGTTGCACAATAAAAAATGGTGTTAAAATACAACAAATGATGTAACAAAATGCACAATGTGGGACAGCAAATCAATTGCAGCCCATCTTATTCCTGTAAACGAGATTCAAATTTAACAGCACATGATTATACATAGTGAATGCCAACAAAACACCTTTTTGATACACTCTTTATGATCGATTCATTTCTAAAAAGGTCAGTATATTTTTCAAAAGTGAGACAACCAAATCAATTATTAAAAAAACAGTCTAAATCATAAAAAGAGTGTTCAAGAACATGTCAAGAAATACTCCTTGGTAGCTAGCTAATATCGGTCAAACTGAGTCATCAGATTCATCAGAGTCACTCCTGTCAGCATCCCCAGCGTTTGTATGAGTCTCTGGAACATCATTCTTTGATGCGGATGTAGCTGCAGGTTTTTTATTAGCACCTCGAGCATTCTCACCGCCTTCTTGCTCAGCTACTTCCACATGTGAATCTCAGTCAAGAAAATAGCCAAAGGTTGTTTACACTTAACAATATAATGAAAGCAAAAAACTTGCTTTTGTCATTGATGCAAATGGATACTACAAGTTATGCCATGAACCCCAGGTCAAATAGAGAAATGAGTTATAAGGGCAAAGAAAGTAAGCAACAAAAAAGATCTCAACAAACCTCCATTTCAAAGAATTCTTTTAAAGTGAAATCATAAATTTGTATCCAAGATTTAGAATGTTTACTAAACTACTGCTTGAAACAAACAAGATGAAAGGATATCAATATTTTCAGCCGTTCCTCCAGCAATTATTTTAAGAAGATCTTTCTCAACACGGGAGACAAGCTCAGGCTGGAAAGCGAAGAATGAAAACATACGGTAAGTAAGGGAGCACACAAACACACAGATAATAGAGCGGCATCAGGTATGCTAAGATAATGTTAAGCACGAATGAATATATTACATTAAGGTCAGGCTCTCTGCGGAATCTACGCTTACGGGCATCTCTCATGGGAGGGGTGAGGCCATGTCTACACTCAATTACATCTGGAGCAGCATCACCAGATTCCCTCACCATAATCATCTGTTAATTGGATTCATTAAGAAGGCAATCAGTTATTTAATCATCCGAATCTAGGAGTATGATTAAGAATAAACAAATAATATGAATTAACGATAGATACCTGACCTGACCAATATCAGCAGTCTTAACCAAAGAGTTATCATCGTAAGTCTTGTACGATTCAACGACAGCAGGAAGGTCCAGCAGAGAAGCTGGGAAATGCTCATCCCCAATCACAAACGTACCGCTTCTTCCATCATCGCTAAATTGCAAATCTAGCGACTTGTCTTCAGATGAAGAAGCATTGTTTTCATTCAAAAGACGCTCAATCCGCTCCGCAACATTAGGTGGAACTCTAAGTATGAATTGCTCCTCCATATCTAATTCCATCATGTTGTTTTTACAATCATTACAAATAGTAAATAATAATATAATCAAATATTGATTGGTTTCAAAATTGCATCAGTATACATCAATAATCAATGATAATCAGCATTCATGAGACAATTCCAATGGATTTTCAAATGAAATTTCACAAACAATAAAAAATCGAAATTGATTGGAAAAACAAAAACAACAAAAAAAAAAGTTTTTTATTATGAGCACGATATCGTGAAGTCTTTAATCAGTAATTTTATCTTAAACTGAGGCCCGTGGTGGTTGGAAAACGGAGAAACAGTGGCGAAACAATTTGTAGAATGTTTAAAAGGAGTGCTTAAACTCTTACAAGACCATTCTAGTTTATTCTGGCCATCATCTAAAGCAACTCCCTGTTGTCTATAGTTCTACAATAGCACGCTATAATTCATATCAAAACAACAACAGAAAACGAGGCAGAGAATAGTACATATTCATATTCCTTAATAACTTATCGTGTTGCCTAGAAGCAATATAAAAATTGAGAATGCAAATCAAAGCTATTGTCCCTCACCTGAATTACCCACAAGCTTAGAAGAGCCTCCAAGCAAAACAGACCAAATCCAATCGAATAGAATATCTGTAAGAATATCAATAATATTGATGGATAAAAGCATGTAAGCACAGGAAAAAGGTTATGGAATTTATTTTTCTTCCGCACAAATTACATAAGAAATTCAAAATGAAAAGTAGGGAGGTTTTCATTTTTTCTATCAACTACTTCAACAAGTTACCAAATGAGATAAAAAAGATGTATACATGTTCTCTGGTTGCACTCGAGGGCATCAAGATCATTTTGATCTAATACACATACCTTATAGTAGCTAGACACCACTAAATCTAGTTCCATATCCTATTCCCACAAATTTTACATCTCTTCGTCTAAATTAAAGATCCTACATTCAGTTATTTGGTTATATTGGCTTGGGACCTGGGAGTCTGCTCCTCCTTAAGGTCTCAGGTTCAATTCTTCCCGGTGTCAATTTGGGTGGGCTAATTTAGCTTCTTCAAAAAAAAAAGTTATTTGGTTGTATTTAATTTGGTGTCTAGACAGTTAAGTGCCAATAACTACATGGAAATGAAAAATGTAGTTAAACTGTCTCTGACACTTATTGTCATTCATGCATACATAAGATCATAATTCCATAGGAGAAAGAGGTGATCAGCTTGAGAACACTAATTGCCTTCAAGACTTGGGGCTTTAAAACAATTTTCTGTTTTTGAAAATTAAAAAAGTAATATGTTGTTTGATTATAGCTTGTTCTGTAAAACTGTTGCATACTTTCTTGTTTTGAAAAAAAAAAATATAATGCTTATAAAAAACAGTTTTTTAAAATTGATTTATAAAGCAGTTTTTAAACACCAAAACACAATCAAACAGGCCCTTAGGTTTAAATTACTGGAGATATATAAATGCATAATATTACAACTTGGCATGCAAATGATTCATCAGTAAATGAATCTTATATGTCTGATCACAATATTAAACAGAACTGCTTCTAAATATCCAGTGCAATATCTTCAACCAACAAAATAAATGCTAATATGGATGAGTACAACTTACCCCAACCAATAGGAGGTCTGAGAACATCAATTGCTGCAAGGATGCCCCTGCAATTTTAAATGTATTAATTCAAATGCAACAGAAAATGAATATAATACTTAGTAAGTTACTAATATACGAGCATGACTTAAAAAAACGGGTGGCAAAGAGATAACGGCACAAAATGGCATCCAACTACAATATGAGAAAGACCAAAATGTGTTAATAGGGGAATTTAATCAATTTTTGAGCCACAACAAATTTCTTCCCACCTGAATTCAAACGAATGACAAAACAACATCAAGAATGAACATATTTCCCACTATATTGTTTCATTGCTGACTTATGCTAAAATATGTAAGAGGTATACATCTGCACCTATGAATCACAGATACCCCTCGGATACGTATTGTGTCCGACACCGACACATGATTACATTGAATGTTTCCGATATAACTTACCAAAATCGAAAATTGATTGAGGGCTTTCGAAGAATAGATGATAGGAAACAATTTAATCGGTTTAATTTTGGAAGATGAAGTCTGTGGCAGCCGGAATTCGAAACTGACGATGGCGCTAGGGTTTTCGGATTGAAAGGATTTGAGAGAGAAGAGAAAGAAAAAGATGACGCAAATGAAGGGGATTGAAGAAAACACGTGGCTTCGGTTTGGGTCAGATTCATCATTCATCCAACGGCTATTATTGTTGTCTTCTCTAGGATGAGCTCATAACCGTTGGATCTATGTTTAAAGGAAAAAAGTGACAATTAAAAAGAGCTTACAAATTAGGGAATTATTTTTTTGTTGCAAGAACCTTATAAATAAGGATTTTTCTACCCGTCAATGAATTGGAGGTAAATTACCCATTTTAAAGAATTTTTTTCTTTCTATTTTTTTATAATCATATATCATTTTTATATCTAGAATATCAAACTTCTTTATCTATTTTGTTCAAAATGTGATTTTCATCTCCGTCGTATCATAATCGAATATTACTTATCGTTAGGGGTAAATTACCCCCAATTCATCGTAAGGTAATGTAGGTCTCACAATTTTGGTTTTTTCTTACAATCAGTTACCATTTTTATCTTAAGAACGTCAAACTTTTTCATATCCTTCATTCAACATGTGATCTATTTCTTTCGTTCTAAAATCAAATCATGCTTGTTATAAGAGGTAAATTACCTCCGGTTTAACAAAGAATAATGTAGGCATCATCAATAAATAAAAGTTTTTAAATCTATTATAAAACGTTTTGAAGCAAAAAAAAATTGTTGTGAATTTTTTTCTAATTTTTTCTTTTTTAAAAAACAATATAATATCTATATATTTATATCTTTATAATACTAAATGTTAGGTAGTCTTGACCTAACTCTATGACTAACCCTAATTTTTGGTTTTGAAAAAAATTTATGAAAACAAATTTCTGCCAAGAGTTGAACCGTACACCAAATGCTATCACAACCCATGTCTTACCACTCGGTCACCTAAGTTTCAGCTGAAATAATTTTGCTTCCAAAATTAATATGCAACATTTATGTCATTTTCTCATTTCTTCTCTCTTCCACATTTTTTCCCTATACTAATGAATTAAAATTATAATTAATTAAATTGAAGCATCACTCCCTCCACGTTTCTATTATAGAACCACTATTACCGCGGTAACAACACCATGTTATTATTAACTTCCCACTATAAATTTCCGCCATGCCTTTGGAATTATAAAAATATATGATTTCAGGCTATAATATACGAGTTTAAGCTAGCTAGAATTTCCTCTTAGAGAAAATTTTAAATCCAAAAGGATTATAAAAATATATGTATCATAAGAAGTTCTATAAGAAAAGGTTTCTGTTACTAACATTGTAAAGGAAAAATATTTTCTTAGTTTTCTATAATTCTATTGCATGATAAACACATAATGACATGCCTTTATGTGATTGCTTCACTTTTATATATTCAACACAAATTTCGGGTTCTCTTTCTTTCAATCTCACAATCCCTAAATCATTTCTCACTCACTTTCATCTCTCTCACCATCATGCAATTAAACCTAATAACCTTAATCCCGCCCTTTTTGGCGGACCTTATTAATTTTTATAAAAAAAGGTCTGCAAGGAATTGAATCAGGTAGCACATGACAACACTTTAAATCTTTTACCACTTTTACTGAAAGAATGTTGCTTCCAAAATGAATATACCGTACTAAAGGTCATTTTTTTTACATTTTTTTAAATCCATTAATGCTATTGCAGTTCCTTATTATTATTATTTTTTTCTTTTGGTTACACAAATGAGTTTCTGTTCATTATTTTTTTTCTTTCTTACGATTACTATATAACAGTTCATTTTCATTTTTATAGACTTAATAGCCTTTGCGGTTAGAACCAATTTCTTGGTGAAGACTTTTGTATATATATATTTTTCTTTTGATTTGTCATTTTTATTGCAGTCCATTTTTTTGGTTGCTTTTTGAAGTAGTTTGATAACATAATATTGAATGTAACTATAAAAATAATAATATAACCAATTTGATAGTTATATATAAATCTCTACAAAAACTCGTGCATCGCACGAGTTAGAGTCTAGGATCTTATAAATCCTATTAAGTTTTGCAACCCTAATTGCCTGAATTAACCCTAATTTCAATTCAATGGCGCCAAATTCTCCCAATTTATCATGTGGTTGGTGAGTTAATTTTGTAAACCGGTGAGATTTTAGCTACCTATGCAATAATTAATGAAGGCACCCTCCTAATCACGTTTAATTAGCCGCACGTGTTATGTATGGTATAACCACATTTATTTTGATTCCTCGCATCTTTTTTATAAGTTTCCCTTCTTTCCAATGACATCAACTATCACTTCTCCAAACATTAATTCCCAAATTGGTCACGTAAGAAGAAGAGAAGACAACTACGCTAACCATCACCGACGAAGGTAATGACGACCCTGGCCTATGTTATTTTCAGTTGCATTATGTTGTCCCCGGTTGTTGTTTCATCAAACCTTTTATATGTGTTTTCCCCCTTATTTTTCATCTTCTTAAGGCGATTACATGATTGACATGGTATGAAAAAAAGCCAAATCCTTTTGTCATTCTATTGATTTGCTTTCTAATTTTATGTTGTAATTTCCATCCCATTTGAGACCTAATTTCACAATTGTTGCAAAGGGTGAAAGGAAACATTTAAGAGTGGAGGAAGATGAGGGCTTCATTATCATTGACATTTACCGAAAAGAAGAAGATCAGTTCAAACTACAGAAGTGACCATCGGTAAGACATCAGAAAAACGATTCCCCTCCTTCTCTTTAATTTGAGTTATTTATTTTGATATTGATTCTTTACTTCTAATGTTTCTAACAATTCTTCCTTTGTTATAGGTTCACTCTCTAGAAGTTGATTCAAAGATTGTTTGTGTGCACTTCTCTATTCATGTCAATCACTCTTTTGATTCTTCAATATTTTACAACTTTTTTTCTCTATTTGACTATCAAATGCACCACTTTTTTTTTCTTATTTCGTCCTCTCCTTCTCTCTGTTTGACTACCAAATGAGGTGATGTTGTGGACTTTGGGATAAAACAATTTTGTCACATATTGTTATCAAGTTTGAACTTTGGTTTCCGGGAAGAGCCTAAAAGAACAATCATGCAGTTTTTCCTTTTCTTCAATTCACAAGTTTATTATTTTCATTTATACATAAATAAATAGCTTTGTATTTGTACAAAAAAAAAAAAAAAGCTTTTGCATTAATTGAGCTCTTTGTTGTGCATTTTTTCCAGAAAAATGCTAAAAGGTTCGACACATTTTTTCGTCGGTAACGCACGACCGTATTGCTTGCCATTATGTGTTGATAATAATTAACTTCCTCTCTTATTAACTTATCCAAAATACCAAGTTTGCTTACAGTTGATGGCAATTTTTTTTCCTCCACGTAGTCTAGTGACTAGATCTCACACATTTTAAATGTGGAGAAGTGAGGTGTCCGGAGTTCGAACCTCGGCTCATGCATATAATATGCAATATCCTTTCCCTACCAACTGAGCTAAACTCATGGGGATGGTGGCAATCTCTTTATATATGATCATTTTTGTTGTCAATTTTATTTTATTATTTAATTGAAAATAACTAAACATATTAAAAATAACTTGGTCCAAACGCTATAATATTTCAACTAACATTGCAGTCCAATGTAGAGAAGATCTTGTGACTCAAAAAATATTTATAAAGATGGATCATTGTTTTGGGAAGAGATTCTTATAATATTCTAATTATTTTTTGTAAAAGCTCATTCAAAAATTTAAAGGATACACATAACTTGACTTACAAGCAGTGACCAAAAGCGTGGTCCTAAAGCTTTTAGGAACTAAAAGTTGAAACAACATTTTAAAGAGACTAAAATAAAAAGTTAAAATATTTATAGGGACAAAAAAAAACATATTTGATCATTTTTATATCAATTTTAAATAAAAAAATAAAGAATCAAACAATTTTTCAAAGGAAAAAAAACGTAAGGATCCCGTATTTCCCATATATGAGATATACACACTTCTTGAAAATGAAAAAAAAAAGAAGAAGATATACACGCTCGTGCAAATCCAACGAATTTGCTTTCGAGCCATATATCATAACTGTTTTTTCCATTTCCACCTCCGTATTCTTTTCGTTCTAAATTATTTCTTGAAAATCATGTCATAGGAATTAAGAAATGAATGGAATATATTATGTATTCTCTTTATTGTGATAAATGTCAATTGTTAGAGTTGTGACATGGAAAGGACAAGAAAATCATGTTATTATTTATTCTCTACAAGCATATGGTTGTTTTAATTGGTATTCACAAATTTAAGTTTTGCTTTGATTTAACATAACCTTTCAGTTTTGGCAAAAATGTATTTTTGATCCCTCAAGTTTTTCAAACTAGCGATTTTGGCCTCCTAAGTTTGAAAATTGCACTTCTTACCCTTCAAATTTCACCCCCTTTGCAAAATCATGGCCCTTTAATTTTGACTCAGTCAAAACTGATGTGGATGACATGCCACATGCTGATTATGCAATTTTTTTTTAATTTTAAAATAACATAAAAGCCACATAATTAAAAATGAAATAAAATGATTGGAAAAGGAAAGGGTAACCTAGAAATCATTATATTCAACCCAGAAATACCAATTACAAAACAAAATCTAAACAACTTCAAATCTAAACCCATAAAAACCAACTCAAACCCAAAAAATCCCTAAATTAAATTCACACAACTTCAAATCATACCCATAAAAACCAACTCAAACCCAAAAAATCCCTAAATTAAATTCACACAGCACACAAATTCTTTTTGTTTCTCTTCACCTTCAACTTTAATTTTTGATGAATTAGCAAAATCAAACATTAGGTGTGTTTGGCAAGTGACAACATGTTAAATCTAGAACTCATAGAATCCATTGATGGAGGTTAGCAAGTTCCTTTCTTCATCCTCCTATATAACACACCAAAGTGCCTTTTACGGTTCCTACTTCACCCCTCAACATAGCAATAATAACATCAAGAAAATCAACTATCGAGGTAAGAGGTTGTGCCGCTTTTGTTGGCGGTGGTTGAATCATTGTCGTCATTCTAGATGTCACCGACTCCTTTTGGGTCTTGAGATCACATCTTTCTTCCTTTCCTTTTTGGGTTTTGGGTGTTTAAGATTTTTTGGGTTTGAGTTTGAATCAATTTTTGGGTTTGGATGATTTTCTGGATGTTGAAGGTTGGTTGTGTTTGTATGTGTATGAGAGAAAGATTGCCCAGATGGTTAACAATTTGTTGAGATTATGTATATTTGTGATAAGAATGTTGATGAAAATCTAGAAATTAGGATTAGTGTTAAAAAGGAAGGGAAAATTGAAAACAATACGAAGGAAGTGATGAATTTAAAAGGGAAATTGTTGATTTTGGAGAAGGTTAAGGTTAGGGATAGCAATTGTACCCAGGTCCGATGGGCACCCGCAAAAAATACCCGCAATGGGTAGGGTAAAACCCCGCTATCATGGGTTCGGGCTTGGGTCTGGGTAATTACCCACAAATTTAAATGGGTATGGGCGCTGGTAATGGTACTATACTGTCCAGCCCCACAACCCGCATATACATATTTATATAATATGATAATAATTTATTTATTTTTGCTGTATTAAACCTAAAAACTACTTAATACAATAACCGCTCCCTCCTACTAGTGTACCATTTTTTAGGGATATTTTGGATGTTTTTATTTGGCCAAATACTATGATTCATGCTATTTTATGAGTTTATTGGAAAACTTTTGGACCATAGTTTTATTTCAATTGTAACACTCATAAAGATTGCCTAGGATCTTATACAAGTGTTAAAATTTCGTACTGGATACATTAATTTACAATACATAAAGTTTAACTGATAGTGATACATAACATAAAGTATCAATACATCTGTCTCCTAATACAACATCTCTGATATAATGCAACATAATACAATATTTGTGTACACTGCAACTAGTATCAAACATTAAACCAGCACGATCAGTCCAAAGCATTCTCCTTACCCTTGCGGCGTGCTACCTGCGAACCTGCACCAGAAGGAATGGGATGAGACATAATGTCTCAGTGAGCTCCAGCCCAACCTACTATTGGCAACCTCGGGGAAGCCTAGGGTCGCCAAGCACTAAACTGTTGGCAATCTGGGGGAAACATATGATCGCCAAGCACTAACTCAACCCATATCGGGTTTATACTTGATTGCCTGCTATACTTTGTAGTCATGAAACTGGACTACTTCCTGCTAATTTAGTGATCGAGGGGAATCTATGATCACTATCTGATAACTGATGACTATTGTCATATTCTCATTGTAACATATATATACATCTTTCTTTATCATTAAGTTAGAAAGTTTGCGTTGAACATACAATAATTATCTTGGTTCATTTTACGGAGTGCATCCGAGTTGAGTAACCCCGAAATACATCTCCCATCATACCGGTGAAAATTCCTCTCTGAGGTTAACACCGGACTCCTCTTATCGTTGTGTGGACAACCCTCTCGAAGAAGTCCCATCCGGCATAATCCAGAGCCTGCTGGACAAAATTAAACTTTACATGTGGACAACCCTCTCGGTGAAGTCCCATCTGGCATAATCCGGAGCCTGCTGGACATGTTTAATCTTTAACATAGCTGTGGATAACCCTTTCGGAGAAGTCCCATCCGGCATAATCCGGAGCCTGATGGACACGTTTAATCTTATAGTATGATTCTTGTCTTAATTACTCGTAAGTATATCTGATACTTTATTCTGTTCGTATGCATATCTAATGCATTCATCAAATAATTAATCATGTGATACTTAACCTATAATATAAGGTTTTAAGCTTATCGTTCTCATAAGCCACTTACTTGGTTGTTGGAAATCTAAACCTTTAAGCTTATCTGAAGCTTTGATTGTTGAAACAATCCTTGTACTTTCGTACACTTAATTGAGTACATTTCATCTTGTTATCCTATCATAGGATCTAGACATATCGTTATCATATGTCGTACTTACAGGCTTACTATCCCACTTGTAATGATTTCCTGTTCATCTACCCTTTGTTCTTGCATTCCCAATGCATTGCCCATTCCTTGCTCCCTTATAATTTCATACGTGGTAAGCCTTATGGATGAGTTAAAATGGTGTTCCTTGATTCTTTAAGGTTTTTTGTGGAAAACGGTTGTGAAACGCCTCGCATAAACACGTCAAATCACCCGAAACAGCTCAGCAAGCCAAGCTGTTTCTGATGAGCGCGATGTAGCAATGGATCTGTCGCTATAGCGACCAATACCAGAATAAAAAAATGGTCTGCTCGCTGCAGCGAGCTCCAGCTCGCTGTAGCGAGCTTGACAGTTCAAAAATTGCGCAAAAATGTGTTGGATATTTGGTTGTTGGCTTCATGTTTGCTAAAATCAAATATACAAGCAATTTTGCGTCTTCAGAAGCAGAACTTCAGAAGCTGGGTCTTCAGAAGCTGAACAGTACCTCATAAGCTGAACCTTCAGAATTGAACCTCAGGAGATGGGTCTTCAGAAGCTGAACCTTCAGACGATGAACCTTCAGACGCTGAACCTTCAGACGCTGAACCTTCAGAAGCTGAACGTCAGACGCTGAACCTTCAGATGCTGAACTTCAGAAGCAGCTTTCAGAAGCAGCTTTCAGAAGTAGTCTTGTTTTCGCACTTGGTGTTGTTTATTTTCTCACCTGATCTTTTGAAGATTTGATTGAAGAGTTCTTTTATGTTACTTGTTCTCCAAGCTACATATTTTCGTGAGATATATTTCTTCAGATTGGATATTTTTTTATTTGTGAATATATTTTCAAAGAGATCTTTGGAAAATATATTTCTAAAGAATATTTGCTTCAGTATATTTCTGAAAAGAATAATTGATACAAATATGTGTTTTAGCATGAAGAAAGATTTTATTGTGAAATATATTTCTAAAGAAGAATTCTGGAAATATATCCTTGAAGAATATTTGGTTCAGATATTTGTTGCTGCTGAAGGCTATATAAAGAAGACTCTTCTCTTGAAGAAATCAATCGAAGCCATCATTGAAATAATATTTTTAGGCTTTCGACTTTAGGTTGTCTTTGTTGAGCCGTGTGCTCTGTTTTGTATACCACTCTATTGCTGCTATTGAATATCAAAAGCTTAGAGTTGGTTTGTTTTAGTTGAGTTGTAATTGTAGATCACTTGAAGCTTTTAAGCAAAAGTGACTTTTGTGTGTTTGGAGTGTGTCTCCGTCTTTGATTGTTATTAAAGTTTAAGATCACTGGGGCAGTGATTGTTTGAGGGGAAGTGAGATGGGATCTCAGGTCTAGGAGTTCCTAGGTTGAAGTCAATACGGGTAGTTGCTAGGTGATAAGTTGTAAACTGGGAGTTTGCTGAGAACTTAGAACTAGGACTATCATAGTGAATTTTCTTCCTGGCTTGGTAGCCTCCAGACGTAGGTGTGTTTGTCACCGAACTGGGTTAACAAATATCCTGTGCCTTTTATTTTATGTCTGTTATTGTTCCTCTGTTTTACTCTGTTTTAATGCGCCAGAATTTCAATTGGCATCAGAGCGGGCACCCTGCCTGCTTTTGAGTGAGCTCCAGGGATAAATTAATTATGGGCATATGGACAACTCAAAGGAAGGAGGAGCTATCAATGATAGAACTGTGAAGTTGAATAAAAGCATAGCTTTCATATCCAACACTAATGAGGAAGTTGTTCAATGTGAAGTAGATACTGAAGAAAGCATCTCAGATGAAATTGGGCTTAGGCAATTCAAGAAAATTTTGAAGAGATTGGACAGGAGACCCAAACCAAATTGTCAGAACATCAGATTCAACATCAGTAAGCAACCAGATGACTCAGAAGTAGAAGTGGAAAGTGAATTAGCCAAGCATGTTGGTGCCTTTACTGGTAGAGTGTGCAAGCAGCTGGAAAAACAGAAGAGAATTATCACTCAACTTCAGGCTGAAAGAAGTGAACACTTAGGACAAATTTCTGATCTCAAAGATGAGGTAACTCAACTAAACTCCCAACTTGAACACTTAAAGAAGCAAGTCAGAGTGATGAACACTGATACTGATATGCTAGAAGAGATATTGGAGAGTCAGAATCAAGGGAAACCAACAAGAATTGGGTTTGATAATAGGACCTTGAACAACAAACAACAAAATCCAGCTAAAAGGATCATTGCAGCTGTTGGAACATGTGCTCCAATAATGGGCAAACCTAAGTTGAAACATCAGAACAAACCTCAGGGATCTAAGAGCAGGAGGGCATCTCGTCCTTGGATATGTCATTATTGTGGTAGAAAGGGGCACATAAAGCCATTCTGTTTCAAACTGTATGGATATCCTAAGCAGTTCCAGCAAAGGAAATCTGAACCCATTGTAACCAAAATCAATGTCAAGAAGGAATGGAGACCCAAATGTGATAATGTTGGTCTAATAGCTCACACCTCTCTAAGGGCATCATCTAGGGGAGACTGGTACTTTGACAGTGGATGCTCTAGACACATGACTGGAGTTAGTAAATTTCTTGAAAATATAAGACCTTACACCAGTAGCTATGTGACTTTTGGTGATGGAGCTAGAGGAGAAATTCTTGGAATTGGAGACTTGATTAGTGATGGACTACCAAGGTTAGACAATGTGCTATTAGTAAAAGGGTTAACTTCCAATTTGATTAGCATAAGCCAGCTATGTGATCAAGGGATGGAAGCGAACTTCAACAAGACTGAATGTCTGGTAACTAATGGGAAAAGTGAAGTGCTAATGAGGGGCAATAGATCAGAGGACAATTGTTACTTATGGATGCCTCAAGAAGAAGTAAGCCTATCCATATGTCTCATAAGTACAGAAGAAGAAGTCAGACTCTGGCACCAGAAACTTGGTTATTTAAATCATGGCAAGGAATTTGAAAAAGCCAAGTTCTCTGAATTTTATTCTTCTGAAGGAATATTTCTTGGTTACTCCATCAACAGTAAAGCCTACAGAATATGTAATTCCAGAAATAATACTATGATGGAATCCATAAACGTTGTTGTTGACAAAGGGACTGATGTTGAGGAAGATGTTGGAACATCATTTCAGCATGTTGATGCTTCAGATAATGTTCCAGACATTGAGTCCAACATTGAATCACATTCAGGTGAGGCACAAGCCAGCAAAGGGTCATCAATCAGAATTCAGAAGAATCATCCTGGGGAGATTGTCATAGGGAATCTGAATGAAGAAATTACCAACAGATTCAGTAATTTGTTGAAACCAGTTCTGATATTCCTCAAACTGATTCTGATATGGTTGAGTTTCCTGAGAATCCTCAACCTGATCTACCTGATGTGGGTTGAAGTTCTGAGGTTCAAATATGTTAATACTCAGAGGTATTATGTTCAGATGTGGTTACTGTTACTATGTGTGTCTGAGTGGTTTGCTATGAAGTATGTGTTCTTCTGTGAAGACTGTGTGTGTAGTGATACTGAGAAAGATATTTAGGATGATGTCCTACATATCATGTCCCCTGGCAGGAAGAAGATATGTGCTATGAGAAGTGTCACTAATGTTATCTCAGCTGGTCTGTATCTGATGTCTCCAATAACAATGTTTTTCTTATGCCTCTGTTGGAAAAGGTATGTCTCCTTTGGTGTTATCTTTGGTTGTAGCAGTTCTATGCACTATATGATTGCAGGGCATGTTCCCTTTGTTTTTCCTCTGTTTGTGTGCATGTGGTCTGTAACCTCTGCTGTTTCTTGTTCTTTCTACTCCTGGTTTATGCATGGTTGTTTTTGTCAAAATTGTTTGGCTAAAAAGGGGGAGATAAGTATAAGTGTTCAGAAGTTCAGAAACAATACAGAGGAGCTTGAAGGTGAGAAAAACACACAAGAAGGGGGGGGGAGGTTGAATTGTGTGGGTAAATCTTTTTCTTTCTTAAAACTTTGGTTAAGGTTCAGAATTGGATTCTGAAACTTTTTCAGAGGTTTATGCAGCGGATTAAATAGAGAAGAGAAAGGGAAAGAGACACACACAATATTTTTATACTAGTTCCTTCCACAAGTTGGAAGTAGTCTAGTCCCCCTGTTACTTACAGGAGATTTAACTATAATCAAACTGATTACAATTGCTCAGAACACAAAGTAATGAGACTTCAATGCTCAAACACCTAGTAAAAGACTTCTAATGCTCAAGACACTAAGTCAAGAGACTTCCAATGCTCAGAACACAAAGTAATGAGACTTCCCTGCTCAAAGCACAAAGCTAAGAGACTTCTAATTGCTCAGAACACTAAGTAATGAGACTTCAGATTGCTCAGTACGCAAACTGAGACTTTGGTTCAAACTGATTTACAAATAAAGAAGTTTGAGTTGAACACTTGATCAAATATCAGAGGTGTTCACTTAATACAACACAGGTTTAAGACTCAACACTTAAGAAATTCTAAGATGTAAACTTTGTAAGAATTTCTAAGAGTTTTTGTGACTTTCAAATATTGACAGCAAAACAGAGCACGAATATCAGTCTTTTGTTTCAAGAGTCTTAGCAATTTTCTTCTTCAAATCTTCACCCTTTTATAGAGGAAAAGATAGCTGTTGAGAATTGCCCATAAATCCAGCAAAGAGCCGTTGCAAATTGTAGAAGCTAGGCAGCTGAAAATGTGTGCTGAACTGCAGAACAGAGCACGCATTTTTTGAATAAACTTTCCTTAAAAACTGGGGAATGTTTTGGCCAAGGAGACAACTGTTCCATTGGAGTTGTTCTAACACTGCATGCATTAAATGCTGACAGAGACAGTTGCTTTTCCTTCCAGGTCAGACTTCAGAAGCTTCTTCAGACACTGTTCATCAGAAACAGGTCTTCAGACTCACCCTTCAGAAGCACTCTTCATCAGACGCTCCCTTCAGACGTTGACTTTTGTTGACCTTCAGACTCAGCCTTCAGACGTTGACCAACGTTGACCTTCAAACTCAGCCTTCAGAAGCACCCTTCAGACTCAGCCTTCAGAAGCACCCTTCAGACACAGTCTTCAGACTCAGTCTTTAGAAGCTGCTTCAGACCCAGTTTTGCTTCAGACTTGCAACAAAGGCTTCTATGCTTTCTTTCTTGCTCTTAGCTTGTTCTTCCATAACCAATATTAATTAACAACATTAAGAACATGGTTCTGCACACTTAGAACAAAGCATTAGCAAATCCAATTTTCTTTTTAACACTTTGTTATCATCAAAACCCAAAAAGAGAGTTGTTCATACATTTTGAGGAAATTCTACTGGGATTACTTCATAATGGTGTTTACTTCATAATTCCTTTAGTTAGAACCCACCTTGGGTTAGTTTTGAGTGAGAATCCAATATTTAGAAAAAGTTTGATTTTGTACCCCAATCTTTAATTCATGTTAATTCCTTGTTATCCATGAGTTAATCCTTCAATTTGCAGTTGAAAATCATTCCTATAGCTGTTAAAAAGCCTGGGTAAGCTTGGATAAGTCAAAATGGAGAAAAAACACATTTTGGACACTTTCCTGTACTGTCATGCTCTCTACAGTGAGCACATCATTTCTGCTGATGGTTCACCTCGCCATAGCGAGGGCTAGCTCGCCCCAGCAAGCCTTGGCAGCTTTCTCCTGAGCTGCTGAGTACAGCGAGCTGGTGCTTGTTAGGCGAGGCTTTTGCAATCATTTTGAACAAAAACCTTGTTTTTCTAAGAAGTACCATTTTGACATATCTGAAAGGCCTCCAACAGATAAAAGAACAGGTGAACAAGGATTAAGCAATGCATTAGGGGTACGAGAGCAAAGGTTAGATGAGTAGGGAAGCTATTACAAGTGGGATAATAAACCCTTAAGTACGACATATAACAACGATATGTTTAGAACCTATAATAGGTTAGCGAGAATAAGAATGTATCCAGATAAGCGTACGAAAGTACAAGGAATGTATTCAAAATTCAAAGATCAGAAAAGATTCAGATAAGACTAAGCTAAATTGTGCCTCTTATTGTTCTACCAGTTGGTACTTTGAGGGTCGCGTTCAAGTTAAGAAATTAATTAAAGTTAAGTTGTGTCTCCTGTGTTCTCGCCAGTTAGAGCACAGGGGGTTCCAGATATAGCTAGAACGGTGTAGTTACCATCCGCGTGGATAACCGCACAAAAGCAAGAGGAGTCCGGTGACTAGCCTCAGATAGGAGTTTTCACCGGTTAGCAGAGGGATGTACTCCAGATAATAATTGTTTGTTACATGCTAACTCTCTAACTTAATAATAACAGTAAGATGATATTGAATACGATCAGACTATGTCAGTAATCAGATAGTGATTCTAATTTCCCCTTGATCACTAAGTTAAGCAGAGAGTAATCTAGTTTTTCCCGATTACTCAGTAATGTAAACAAGAATGTGTATAAACCCAGAATGGGTTGAGATTAGAATATGGCAATCGTAGGCCTCCCCGAAGTTTCCATGCAGCCTAGGATAGGTGGAGCTCACTGAGACATTATGTCTCATCCCAATCCTTTTGATTCAGTTTCAGGTAAGCAAGTGGTTCGTGATGAAGTTTATCAGGGAGAAGCTGAGTGGAGCACAATTGCTCGTCATGTACCAGTTCAGGATTTCGTCAGCATATATATATACATGTACACGTTAGTGGTACTTTATCAATTGTATGAAACGAGCAGATTTGTATTCATTCAGTAATATCTTGTTAATATTAAAAATTTTAATGTATCAAATATCAAGTTTAATACGCATGCTAAATATTCTAGATAATTTAGTATGGGGGTTACACTGCCTTCAGCGTGACGTAAGTCACGCAGAAGATTCCGAGCGTGAGTTAAGTCACGCAGGGGTATTTTCGTCTTTTTGTTTGAGAGTGAGCAAATTTGTTTGTGGGAAGAAGAATTTTCTAAATAAAGTCGAAACACAAAAAAAATCATAAAAAAGTCTACTATTGTTTGTTTTAAAAGAAGTCTACTATTGTTTTTGACAATAATAAAGTTTACTATTTGATTCTTCAAAGTAATTTATTTAAAAAAAAAGATAATTTTTATGCAAAATTACACTAATAGTCATTTAACTTAATTTCAGGTAACATTTGAGTCTTTTATCTTTCTTTTTTTCTTATTAAGTCTTTTATGTTACAAAATGCTAACACTATTATCCTTTTTTACATTGAAGATCTGGTTTTTTGGTTAAAGATTTGAGTTTTTTTTTTTGTGAACTTCCTGGATATTTTGATAAAGATTTGAGTTTTTTTTTTTTTTTAATGTAAAAAAGGAATAATAGTGTTAGCATTTTTTTTTACTGAATCAAGAGTGAGGAGGACATCAAGGAGCCGTTGGACATCCCGACTAGGTCGACACCCGAGGGAACTCCTATCCTCTGCCACTCACTCATATAATATATATAGAAAAAAAAGGAAAAAAATATGTACAAGAGGGGGGGCCAAACCAAACCCTCTAAGAAAGAAAAAACAAGGAAAAGAAACTACGGAAAGCGAAAACTAGGTAACCCAAAATGGTCCCTAAAAAAATCCTCCCTAATGAAATCGGCATAGTGTATCACCAAACAGAATCTGAAACAGAATGACCATGGTTAGCTAATTTATCCGCGCATCCATTTTTTAACATAAATGACTTAATCGGGAAAAAAATAGATAAAAGACTAAAATGTTAATTGAAATTAAGTTTGAATATTATTAATATTATTTTGCCTAATTTTTAAGTTAAAAACTACTTATTTTACTTTTTTTGTTGTCAAATATGAAAATAAGTTTAATAAATTTTGTTTTCAGTTTTATTAAAACTAAAATAGAAGCATTGATAAGATCCAAATACCATTATAAGGCTTTTTTTTGTTGTTACTTTGTAGGGGTATATAAGGACAATCTTAATTTCAACATTTTTTTCTTTTAAAAATTTGTGTTTTTGAATAGACCCGCGCACGGGTCAAAAGTCTAGTCTTATATATAAAAGTTCTTAAGTCTCTTAGATAATTTTTTTAAGGCAAAAAAGTTGCAAATTTTCTTCCTGATTTTTTGTTTTTTAAAAAAATGATATCACATCTTATATATAAAAGTTCCTAAGTCTCTCATGGAACTTTTCGGAGCCAAAAAAGTTATTGTAAATATCCTTCATAATTTTTTGTTTTCCTTACTTTTGTCTATTAAAAAACTATCTCATATCTTATGTATAAAAGTTCTTAAGTTTTTTAGAAAATTTTATGTAGTCAAAAAAGTTATTATAAATATCCTTCCTAATTTTTTGTTTTTTAAAAAAGACCTCATATCTTATATAAGTTCTTATTTTTTGAGCCAAAAAAGTTGTTGTGATTTTTCTTCGTGATTTGTTTTTGAAAGAAATAGTATCATATCTTATAAAAAAAAGTTCTTAAGTCTCTTAGACAATTTTTTAGTGCCAAAAAAATTGTTGTAGATTTCTTAATATTTTGCTTTTTTAAAAATAAAAGATGATCTCATATCTTATTTATAAGTTCTTAAGTCTCTAAAGAAACTATTTAGAGCCGAAAATGTTGTTGCAATTTTTCTTTCTAATTTTGTTTTGCCTTTTTTTTTTGTTTTTTGAAAAATGATCACATATCTTATCTTTTTATCTTAGCAAGCTTTTGGCAAAAAAAAATCTTTATATAAAAGTTGTTAAGCCTTTGAGCAAATTTTGGGAGGCAAAAAATTGTTACAGATTTCTTAATTTTTTGAATAAATGATAGTTGTCTTATCTTATATATAAAAATTATTAAGTCTCCTAATCAAATACCTGGAGCAAAAAAAGTTGTTACAAATTTTCTATTTTTTTTAATGATTTTACCATGCATAATGTTGTAAATTATTCTTTAAAGGGTGATAGTATTAGTGGCTGTATTTGTTTTTACGGGGTATAACGTTGTTTTTATTAATATTTTTTTTTTCTATGACAATTTTATGGTATCAACAAGTAGATAATTTAAATATTTTCTTTCAATAATATATCTGATTTGAAATTGAAAAGTCAAAATTATTTAAGATTTTGATTCTATGTCTTCTAAGACAATAACTCATACTCAATGACCACTATCATTTTATATGATTATGGAATCAACAAGTAGATAATTTATATATTTCCTTTCAATAATATATCTGATTTGAAATTGAGAAGTCAAAATTATTTAAGATTTTGATTCTATGTCTTCTAAAGACAATAACTCATACTAAATAGCCGCTATCATTTTATATGAATAAGTCTCCAAAAGCTTAACAAATTATCATAAACTTCCCATCAATTTTTTTTTTATAAAATTATGTTCATGAGCAAATCTCCTTCACTCTCTACTGCATATATAATTTTATTTCATTTTTAGTTAATGAATATTTTATGTCCAAATTGATTCAAAGATGAGATGGATTAATCTTTTTATTTTTATATATGATAATCCAATTTTAAAAATATTAGTTATTAATTAAGATAATTAACTTCTCGTGCATCGCACAGGTTCAACGACTAGTATGTTTTAAAAAGTATATTGTGTATGATTTAAAAATTATGTTTTATAGCAGTTTTGACACTCCAAAGTTTATAAATGTGCGATTTTTCTCCTTCAAATTTAAAATGATTAATTTTGACCCATCAATTTTTATCCCAATTTGCATTTACTAGTCCCCATGTACATGTGAACCAATTTTGACAAAAAACATTGACCTGACAGATGTTAATGACATAGCATCTCCATGTATTCGTAAAAAAAAACATGTATTAATTAATAAAAACATTATTCTTACCATTCAAGATTTGTTTAAAAAATATGCAAACTCAATTAAAATCTTTAAAATTGTTTTTTTACCCACTCATGAAATAATATGTAACATGGAAATGAAATTAAAGAGTAGATAATACAATTAAATGCATATAGCTAGCTCCACAATATTCACAAGAAAATGTGAAAATCTTAGCTAAAAAAACAAACTCATCTGCCAACATTGATATTTACATGTGGTTGGACCTTCTACTAGCATTCAAAAGTCCATAATTACTCTTAAGTAGACCATGCATAAATTTCATTGCAAAAATGTGTAGCTAGCTTGTTTTTGTGACTGTGCATGGAGTGTGCCTTTTTCTATTATGTTTTGACAACTACAAAATCCACCCTTTAAGGTCATTCGAGCATGAGAGTTGTTGCTGCACAACCAAAACAGATGCACTACTGTTAAGATCAGGTGAAGCAAGAAAATCACCAATAGCACCAAGCTCTGGAAATTCACTCCATTCTTCCAATCCATCAGTTTGAGGAGATTGAGCTTCATGTCTTCTCCCAACTATAAAAAAATCATGTTCATTCACTATCTCACGTAGAAAAGATGCCGTTTGTGATCCATTATGAGTGAAAACTTCTTGATACCTTACATTTTCAGCATATTTCAGTTCTTCCAACGTTTCATTACCAATTACCATTAACTCTTCCAATCCTGCTATGTTTTCCTTAGCAACAAGACAGTAAACAACAAGGTTAATCCTAGGATTATTCATCATTCGTTTCGCTAAACATAAGACCTCTTCATCATCGTCATTTCCACCTAAATATATGATGGCCAATCGAGTAATGGAGTATTCTGGGTTTGTTGGTGTTGGTCTTGGTATTGAATTAGCGCGAGTTACAAGGATTCCAACAGAACATGGAGCAATTTCGAGTACTCTGCGGTTCAATGCTCTTAGTACTTTCTTGTCATCAGATTCAACTACATCGTAACTTGACCATCTTATATGAAATGGAAGAATGATGATGGTTGCAACTTTGTCCAATGCAAGATTGCAAACATCTTCAAACATGAGATTTGGTGGAGATATTGCTGTGTAAGAGTTTATTGATACTGCATTTTGATTATTGTGCTCGTATATATCAAAAGCAAGGATAACATCGTCTGAGTATGATTTATATGAAGTAGATCCTGATGCATGTCTATGAAGGCGGTGAGGAATGAAAAGAGGTAAGGCTCTTCCAACAAGCTCAATTACATGAAGAACATCAACTGTGATTGGTTTCTCTTGTGTTGGACAACATAAGTCTAGAAAATATGTTGCTGCGGAAATTTGGTTCTGTTTTTGAAGTGTTACTAGTATTCTTAGCTCTGAGTTTCTTTTTAAGCTCATCATGTTCCTTTTTTGGTATCCAGCATATTTTCTTGATGGATCATATAATAACTTTAGTGACCAATGCACAATGGTTGCTATAATCATTATACTTATCATCATCATTCCATATGTTTTCCTATTAATAATCTGCATACATGCATACATAATATTTGAATAAGAATAATAGTCTGTACACACATAGAGTAAATTTTCAATTTAGTCTAAACTGTAACTATCTTTACACTTTGGTCCCTGAACTATAGAAATATAATAAGCCATCCTTACACTGCGATTAATTCATGAAGTTAGTCTTTGGGTTACTTTAAAATCAAGAGAGATAATGATAGTTCAAGGACTAACTTGATCGATTGAAAGTCGTTCAGAGACTACTTATTATATTTCTATAATTTAGGGACCAAATATAATAGACAATGGTAGTTTATGTACTACATATATATCCAGACACATACAAATATTGCGTCCCCGTTTAATCCCTCGTTTCTAAATTGCGGCTCTTATATCTATAATAGTTACAAGTATTTTTAAATAGTTGTGAGAACCAAAGTTGAGACAAAACGAGTGACCGAAATCAAAAGAATTTTTTTTCGGGTGGCCCAAACCAAAATAATCATATTATAAGGGACACAAAACTTATTTAAACGTAAAAAAAAGTTAAATGCATTACTTGGTCGTCAAATGCAGAATTGTAGATGCCAACTTCCACCACCCCTTTAGTGTTCAAAATGAGGGAAATACACAAAGCATCAGTGACAGGCATCTTGCAACAAAGGGCGGTTATAAAGCATGCTGTCATTTTGACCATGTGAGTTACAAGGACCGCTAAACCAATAGACACCATAACATATGATGACAAATCCATTGAAAACTCTGCTTTTAACACACAAGTAGTTACAAAGATAGGCAAAAAGAATGTTGTACCAAAGAACTGGAGCTTCTTAACCAATGCAGATCCTAAAGGAGCTCCTTCGGGAACAGACAGTCCCAAAACGAAAGCTCCTAAGCCAAATTCTTGATTAATCTTAACTGACAAAATACCAAGAACAAAAACCACTGAAATGATAACATAAATGTAACTATCTTTCACAGGTCTTCCTTCTGGTGTATGTTTGATGATCCAAAACATTATTGGTCTACATACCAATGGAATTAATACAAAAAATATGAAAAGTAAGAATGTGTTTCTTAAAACCGTTGCCGAATCAGGACTGGTCTTAAGAGCAACAATATTGGTTGAAGTAACTGTGGTCAGTATGTCGCTGACCAAAGCCGAGGACAAAGACAATCTACCAAGCTCTGAGTTTTGGATTTGAAGTTCACTTAGTAGTGAAGCGATTGTTGCAAATTGACTTAGACTATGAGATAACACTGGCACTGTGATTTCCCCGCCTATTTTTTCAATGGCTTCGAATTTTCCATGCAATGTTAGTAGTGGTGTAAAACATACACATAATGGTACTAATAATCCAATTATTGAAATTATCCATGCTCTCTTTCCTGTCCTTGTTATCAAGCTGAAATCCATTTGTACACCGTTTATGAAAACGAAAAGCACCATACCTAATGATGAAATTGATGAAATTACGTCATGAGTTCCATATGGAAACAACTTTCCCATGTATGTGTCCAATGGTCTTAGCTCAAATAAGAAACCTAGAATCAACCCAGCCTGCAAATGAAATGAATAGTGTGTTTAATTTCATCTCTAGAAAATACTCTCTACAAAATACTCTCTACATAACTAACCTATTTGTATAAAAAAAATTGTTTGAAAATTACGATCACTTTTAATTTTGAAGGAGTATTAATTATACTTTTTTAATTTTACTCTAATTAATACTAAATGCATTACTCTCAACTCAATATATTTCACTCTGCATTTATGATAATGATAAATATATCAATACTTAATAATGGTAATTAGGTATCATTATTATTTATCTCTTTTATTTATATAATCCTCTTCATTTGTGTGAAATGGTCAAATAGGTTATTATTGTGGAACAAATGGAGTAATGCATTTCAAATGAAAATTACAGATGGAAGAAATGATATTAGAAACAAAATCTATTTTCTATATGCAATTTAACTTATCTAATAACTACGATTTATCCACATGAATGCTTAGAATCATGATGGGTTTGTTTGTTGAAGTTCCAAAATGTTGCTTTTGCAAAACTAGGATGGTTCACGGTTATTTTGATAGACTCGCCGTGAATCTAAACATGCACTAAAGAAATTATTCTTTTTAAAGATTATGTCAATTGTATATACTTACAATCATTTGTGAAAGAAATTGAGGGAGTCTCAAAGGTTTGAGAAGGAAACTACATATTTGTGTGAGTGCAAAAATGATAACCAATTGTAACTCAAACAAGGTCAAAAAAGATTTCATTGGTCTCCTTCCATTTTCGTGGTCACCCCATAAACCATCCGAAACAATATGGGGTGGAGCCTCTAAACAAATTTTGTAAATTGTTTCATTCAATCTTTTAATTTCGTAGAACAAAGTATCATTTGAATTTATGCTCATTTTTGTATGACTTAATCCACAAGAATTCAAATGAGAATAAAGCAATTCAATGGAGAGAAAATAAAGAAAGAAAGAAAATAACAAGCTAGAGATTATTGTTTATTTGCTTTATGTTGTGGCTGATTTTATATTGTCTATGAGCATGAATAATTTTCATTATAGTCATGAAGGAGTGCTTCGGTGTAACTGACAAGGTAAATAGCTAAGCATCTAAATTTTAAACATGATCGTTTAAGTAATCAAGTTGGAAAGGTTGTTGACATTTTTGTAACACCTGTGAAACAGAACATGTTTATTACAAGTTTAGACCATACAATGCCATATTTACATGTGCACGCAATTGAGGTCTCTATTTAACTATATATTATAATTATAATTATAGTTAGACAATGAGAGATAGATAGAGAGGAATAAAGGAATGATTTGTCCTTTGATCTGTTTGACTAACTTGGAAAATTTCTTTTAAGATCAATAAACTAGCATATAACGTTCTTAAAAAAAACTAGCATCTATTACTATTACTACTATATTAAAACTGATGTCCATTAAATTGTCTAGAATGTCCTAGGTTAGACTTTTACTATCACTAATTTTATGGGTTTCCTCGTCAATTTGCTATCTATCTATATAATAAAGCTGATGTCTACCAAATTGTCTAAATTGTCCTCGATTAGACTTTTAATATCACTAATTTTATGGGTTTCATCGTCAATTCGCTATTAAAGAATAAGAAAAAACAATATTTTATTATGACATAAATATAGGAAGATTGTTTATCATCTCTTTTATTTACTAATTTACATATAAAAAAATGTTTAATTGAAACACCATATTAATGTTGATATTTTGAAAATAGTTAAACATCACAAACTGTCTAAATTGTCCTCGATTAGACTTTTAATATCACTAATTTTATGGGTTTCATCGTCAATTCGCTATTAAAGAATAAGAAAAAACAATATTTTATTATGACATAAATATAGGAAGATTGTTTATCATCTCTTTTATTTACTAATTTACATATAAAAAAATGTTTAATTGAAACACCATATTAATGTTGATATTTTGAAAATAGTTAAACATCACAAACACAATAACCTTTGTCTTTTGATAAACGGCAATGCCAACAATCATTTATACCCTCCTGCAAAACAACGTTAGATAAAAGCCAATTTCAACAATAATCTCTACCCTCCTGCAAAGCAATGTTAGAAAAAATAGTGCAACGCTCCCTCCACATCTCCTCCTCCCAAGAAAATAGATTGTGACGCCACTTCCAACCTTCACCTTCTTACCTTCAATCTAACCCACACATATCCTCCACAGTAACATCTTTATTTTCCGCCAGATCAAACAATCTCCTAAATCTAACACACAAAGCCCCTCCCTCAACCATCTATCCGTCCAAAACCACGTTTTGACCCCATCACCCACTTCCCGCACCAAATTATTATCAAACCACTCCCCCACCTGCAAACCTTTCCCACGCCTCACAACTAATAATTGCTCCCACCAAGTTGAACCAACCTCCCTCCATCATGCATTGTCCCTCTTTCCAACCCGTATCTTGCTACTAACACCTTAAACCATAACATATCTTCCTCCTCTTGCATCCTCCAACATCATTTTTCCAGCAATGCCAAATTAAATTCCTGAATCCTACGCACCCCCAACCACCCCTTCTCCTTATCCAAACAAATAGTATCCTAACTTATCCACGGAATTTTCCTTAAATTCTCACACCCACCCCCAGAAAAACATCTAAATAAAAATTCAATAGAGGAAATGTAGGAGCCTTGAAGAAGGAGAGTAAATAGACAGGAAGCGAAGACATGACATATTTTAAAAGCAGCAATCGACCCCCCATCAACAAATGACAACTTTTCCAACTAGGCAATCTTTTTTGATATGCTCAAGCAAATGATACCAGAACTGTAAGCGGCGTGAATCTCCACCCATTGGTAAACCGAGGTACAAAAAAAGAATATTGTGAGCTTGACAATTCAAAGCCACCACTGCTTCAGTCAACCACGAATTCGAAACATTAGCCCCCACTAACATACTCTTATGAAAATTTATTTTTAAACTCGAAATTACCTTAAATAGAATAAGGACCGCTTTTATTGCACGAACATTAACCCAACTTTTCTTCGCCACAAGAATAGTACCATCTGCAAACTACAGATGAGAAATGCTTACATTTGCGTTAGCAATTTTGATATTCCTCACACTATACCCAGACACCAAACCATTTTTCCACTGTTCAATTTAGCATAATATATAGGCCTTCTGCTGCCATAAAAAAAAAAGAAAAGGGGATAGAGGATCACCCTCCTGTAACCCCCTCTCTAAAGGGAATTCATCTGTTGGACTTTTATTGACAAGCACATAAGCCGTTGCAGTAGTAACACACTCTGTAATCCATTTTCTCCACAACACCGGGAGATTCATTTTAACGATTACTCCTTCTAAATATGACCGATCAACATAATCATACGCCTTTGTGAAGTCAACCTTAAACAAAAGCTAATCATTTTTTAACTTTATTGATTCATCAACCACCTCATTTTCTATAAGAATATCGTCCATAAAATGTCCCCCTTTAATGAAATTAGACTGAGCATCAGAGATAACACTCCCAATTACACATCGAAGCATGTTAACTATCACCTTGGCCAAAATCTTATAAAGACAACCTACAAGAGAAATCGGCCTAAATTCATTTAACCTTTGTGGGTTCTCCACTTTCAAAATCAACACAATAAAAGTATAATTCATCCCTTTTGTAAGCTTTCCATTTCTATGAAACTCTGACAGAAACCTCAACATATCACTTTTAATCTCGGTACAAAAATCTTTGACAAAACTAAAATTTGCACAATTAGGACTTAGACTTTTAAAACTAGCATACTCCCACACTGCTAGGCATGGCAACAAAACCCATACCCGCGGATACCCGCCCGAACCAAATCTAATTTGACGGATTTTTCCCATTTTGACTGAGTTTGGGTATGAGTTTGGGTTTTCCCCGAATAATCACAATTGAAACCAAATTTCCAATAATCACGATTGAAACCAAATTTCCCTATCTTTGGGTACCACATGGAGTAATCAATATGGTACCAAAAACCACTCTTTAATACTGAAACCACTTTCTAATATGGTACTGTGACCACTCTATTATGGTGCTAGGACCACTCAAATATGGTGTTATCACCATTCTAACCTTTAAGTTCTCCAAAATATCATTATGGTACTATGACCACTCAAATATGGTGATACCACCATTCTAACTTTTTAACTTCTCCAAAAGTAGAAAAATATTGAAAGAATATTTATATACCGTTAATATCATTCTTAATTCCGACGGGACATTATTATTCTAAAAGGGACTATGATCTTAAGGGTATTCTTTATTTCGAAGGGACATATATTATCGAAGGGACTATGTTCTTAAGACATTTCTTAAATCCAAAGGGACATTATACCGAATAGGGACTAACGTCTTAAGAACACTCTTAAATCCGAAGGGACATAAAAAGGAGATAAAGAGAAGAATAGCTCGTTAACACAAGCTGTGGGGAGAATAGAGAAATAGTTCTCGACAACTCAATAGAACTCTTTGGTATGTAATTTTTGAACTGAGAGGAGTCTTATATTTATATAGAGATTTTGTAACTGTTTTAGCTAAAATAGCGGCAAGAATTACTCTAGTGGATAAGATCAAAAGGAAACTTAACCACCAATCAGTTCAACAACATTTGTGGATAAGATAAAAAAGAAACAAATCCACAAAAGTGGAGGAAACAAACTCATTGGATATGAATTAAGGAAATATAAGAAACTCAGTTGAATTCTTATTCTTATCATAAACAACATAAGCTAAATTTATGGGAAGTGATATTCACGAATAAAAATAATAATTACTTTTATTTTTATCATAATCAAGTATTTAAAATTAAATACCGCAATTTAAACACTACTAATGTGTGTGTTTTACTTTATGTGGGACCCCCATTCACTGTTTTTTCAATTCACGTCACACTAGCTCAAAATATTATTACTTGGTGTTTAACCTTTCAATTTCCTTCCAACTTCACACCAATGTTTCAACAATCCCCCACTTGAATTTAAACGTTTCTATAAGGTTGCTAATAAACAAAGGTGTTGCCTATAACTTGAACCTTTGCATAGCGGAAGCTATTCTGATTCAACAAGAGTTGCTTACAGCATTGAACTCTACCTCAGACAGAGTCCGCACACAAACCTTTTCCTAAGGTGTAATCTAAAAGCCCGTGCGTTTATGGCCCTGTACGTTTATCCCGGTTTTAACGAATGCTCTAGGTATTCTGCCTCAAAATCCCATAGGAACCGACCCCAGTTCCACAATCGTATAGGTGAGTCTATCAAGAGTACTCTTGTAGCTATGTAGTCCACTCGACATAGAGTATAGATATCATTAAGAGTTTCAATTATCTCATCCTCCTGTCGCTGCAGGATTCATGCTTTCTTAATTTTCTCATAGCATGTTATATCACTCATGACTTGTTATTACCCATTGAACCTATTTCTTGGGATCTCTAGTCATTTAGGTCAGGTTACCATCACTTGTGATCTTTAGGCATTAGTCCCATCCTATTGGATATGTTTATGACTTTCTTTCTAGTAATTCCTTTCGTCAAAGGATTGACTAATACTTTATCAGTACGCACATGATCTACTTTAACCGTTCCTTTTGAGAGTAGCTACCTTTCTAATTGTTATGTGTTGGTGCCTTAATTATCGTATCTTACTATCGTAGTAACGATTCTCAATTTTGTAATAGCTGCAATAATGTCACAATGAATTAACACTCATAGCAACGATTTTACCCACTAAGGGATCTCCACTAGCAAGCATTTTCTCAACTTGTTTCTTCACTAGTTTTCTCTAGTGTTATCATCTCAGGTTCATCCCATAGTGGATTGAGTCAATATCATATGTTTCAACAAACAACTCCTCCAGTGATGCTCAATGTGTTGCCACTGGTCGCTTAAGACTCATATGAAAGATGTTCTATTTTGTGTCTTGTACTATTCAAGTACAATAAGATATTGCTCGTAATGTAATCCTAGAGTCATAGTTTTCTTAAGGCACCTTATGACTCTTCCAATAGCATACCAATGCTTTTCATCCGTCTACTGGTAAATATGCACAAGAGTCCTGCGACATATGCAATGTCGGGTCTAATACAGTCAATCGCAAACATTAGGACTGCCAACGATGCTCACATATTCTATTTGTCTAACTTCATCTCAAGTGTTTTTGAAGAGTTTTACATTTGGATCATAAGGTATGCTTGCAAGTTTACAGTCAAATAATTACATTTCTTAAGATCTTCTCAACATTGTGAGATTGATAAAAAAAAATTCTTTTTTTTTTTATCTAGTAATCTTGAAACCAAGAATTACTTCAACTTCGCCTATGTCTTTCTTATCAATGTTGTTGATAAACAATGATTTCTCATAATTTATAGCATGAATCTTTGAACCAAATATGAGCAAGTCGTATACATAGAAACATATGATCGTGCAAATGTTATTTCCATATTTGTAGTGAATACATTTGTCACTTTCATTCACTTTATACTCATTCAATATCTTTAGGTTGCCAACTTTTTCATGCCATTTCTTAGGAGTTTATTTTTAGACCATGCAAAGATTTTTCTAACTTGCTGACCTTGTTTTCTTGTCCTGAATCACAAAATCTTCTGGTTCTTCCATATAGATTTCTTCTTCTAGTTTACCATTTAATGAGGCAACTTTCACATCCATTTGGTGTACTATCAAGTTATGAACAGCGGCTAAAGGGACTATCACCCTTATGGATATGATTCGATTGACTGGTGGCTAAGTGTCGAAGAAATCTATATTTTTTCTCCTTGCCTAAAACCTTTTTCTACAAGGTGAGCCTTGTATTTAGCAACTGAACCATCATATTTTAGTTTCTTTTTCCAAAATCCAAATACAACCGATTAGTTTGCAATCAGGAGGCAAGTCAACTAAGAGTCGTGTTTCGTTAGACTCTAGAGAATCCATTTCATCATTTACTATTTTTTTTTCAAAAAGTTAGCATCCAATGAAGACAAAGCTTCTTGAAGGCCAAATGGATCCTCTTCCAATATACAAACCATATAATTACATTCATACTCTTTAGCAATTATAGCTTTCTTACCTCTTTAAGGTTCTATAACATCTCGTACGATGTTTTCATAATTGTTTCTGATTACTGGATGTGATCAGATGTAGTGCGCCCACTAGCTCTCAATTTAAAAGGGAATTTATTTTACCCCCACTGATGTCGTGCTTTCACTAGTGCCCCCACTATTATTTATTTTAAAAGGGTATTTATTTACATAGAAATCAGTATCGTTTAACTCTATGTTCACTTTAGCATTTAAGTCATAAAACTTATATGCTTCGCTATGTATAACATACCCAATGAATACACATTCATAGGCTCTACTAGTGAGTTCAAGTCTCTTGGGGTCCAGAATCCCAATATAGTCCAGACAATCCCAAGTTCAAAAAATAAAACAAGTTGGGTTGTCTTTTCTTCAAAACTTCATAAGGAGAAATTTTGTTCTTAGACTTGGGTACTCTATTCAACATAAATTTCAATTTTTGTTATAAAAATTGAACATATCAAGCGTATCAATTTTATTTTTCAAAATTTACAGTCGTCAATAAATATGATAAAATATCTTTTTATCATTTCTAGTTTATGTGTCATCAAGTTCGCACATATCAATTTATTAAGTTTAGAGGTTTAAATTCTCTAAACACTGATTTATATGAACTTTTGGTTCATTATCTTGACTGTAAAAAATAAAATTTTCTAATCATATAACTTTGGAATTAAGTCCAAGTTACTCAAGTTTAAAATTTAACGCTTGTTCACATTATAAATTTTGAGATGTCAAATATTAAAATCACACAACTTATAAAATAAAAGGAGAATTTAATTTTGAACATATCATCAAAGATGCAGTCTTTTCTCCACAAGAATGCATGGTGCACATGTTTCTCTTTAAGTCTGTTTTAACTCAGTCTTATTCAGTAGAAATCTGAAATACAGATTCTTTCTTATCCTTGGAGCATACATCATGTCCTACAGAATATTTTTCTTTTCGGACTCGAATGGTAACTCTTTATCTCTAACGCCAACAACTTTAGTGGTGCTTTGAATATTCTAACAACAATTTCTTATTTTCTTTCTTATTTTCAACAGTAGCTTATGTTTTAAACATATCACGATCTTAGTAGATAAAACGCGATGCGCTAATGTGCATCCACCATTCACTTCAACCAACTAGATTGATTATATTAATAATAACAGTGAATTTTTCTTTGGCTTAATTGCACTTTTCCCCCCTATATTTTGCCAATTGTGCGATTTTGCACCCCATCCTTTTTTTTTGAGCGATTTTGCACCCTATCATTTACCCCCTTTCTGATTTTGTAGCCCCTCATGTGTTTTTTTGCACCCTAACATGAGAGGCTACAAAATCAGAAAGGGGGTAAATGATAGGGTGCAAAATCGCTAAAAAAAAAGGATGGGGTGCAAAATCGCACAATTGGCAAAATATAGGGGGGAAAAGTGCAATTAAGCCTTTTTCTTTTAGTCAAGTTACGTTGTGGAGCAACACTTAACCTGCTCTTATACTTGCAGGACATATGACTTAGTTTCGCACTATTAAATAAATTGTGAACCATTGTCGTTTACTGATGGTGGTTGTTGATTTCCAATATAGGACCTTTTTGGGGTTCTTATTCTCTTGGCAATTAGAGTTATTTATTCACAGTGTGGTTCTGATTTTTGTAAATAGTTTTCAAACAAATTCAAAATCGCATACGTGATTTTCTTAGTGTTGTTGTTATAACAACAATCACTTCATCGTTTCAGTCCAAAGATGTATTTGTTAGCCTATTTTATCCTTGTTTTATTTTGGGACAACGAAATCTCAATAAGTAATTTCTTCGGTAGACATGGCAGATCGAAACGTCTTAAAATTGTTGGTTTTGAATTTCCAAACTTTTGTATTTGGATTTCCAAATTCTATTTTGAAAAAGAATATCTACCGAAGTTGTTACTAGGTTGAGTCACGACCAGGTCGCTCTCTTTAAGACGTTTTGTGGCACATTCCAAAATTGTGCAAGGCAGACTATCAACTACACTGCCTTCAGGATAAAACAAATCCAGCTACAAATGTGCGGTTAACTACTGTACTGTAGAAAACCGTTCGAGATTTACACCTTCAATATGGTACCAAGACCACTCTTTAATACTGAAACCAGTTTCTAATATGGTACTATGACCACTCTATTATGGTGCTAGGACCACTCAAATAAGGTGTTATCACCATTCTAACCTTTAAGTTCTCCAAAATATCAAAATGGTACTATGACCACTCAAATATGGTGATACCACCATTCTAACTTTTTAACTTCTCCTAGAAAAATATAGAAAGAATATTTATATACCGTTAAGATCATTCTTAATTCCGACGGGACATTATTATTCCAAAAGGGACTATGATCTTAAAAGTATTCTTTATTCTGAACATATATTATCGAAGAAACTACGTTCTTAAGATCTTTCTTAAATCCGAAGGGACATTATACCGAATAGGGACTAAAGTCTTAAGAACACTCTTAAATCCGAAGGGACAAAAAAAGGAGATAAGGAGAAGAATATGTCGTTAACACAAGCTGGGGGAGAAGAGAGAAAGAGTTCTCGACAACTCAATAGAACTCTTTGGTGTGTAATTTTTGAACTGAGAGGAGTCCTTTATTTATATAGAGATATTGTAACTGTTTTAGCTAAAATAGCGACATCAATTACTCTAATGGATAAGATCAAAAGGAAACTTAACCACTAATCAGTTCAACAATATTTGTGGATAAAATAAAAAAGAAACAAATCCACAAAAGTGGAGGAAACAAACTTATTGTATATGAATGAAGGAAAGATAAGAAACTAAGCTAAATTCTTATTCTTATCACAAACAACATAAGCTAAATTTATGGGAAGTGATATTCACGAATAAAAATAATAATTAATTTTATTTTTATCATTATCAATTATTTAAAATTAAATACCGCAATTTAAACACTACTAATGTGTGTGTTCTATTTTATGTCGGACTCTCACTCTCTATTTTTTCAATTCACATCACACTAGATCAAAATCTTATTACTTGGCATTTAATCTTTCAATTTCTTTCCAATTTTACACCAATGTTCCAACAATATTTTTATTACCTCAATTAGAATTAGTGAAAGAGAAAATGGATTCCTTTTCTAGTCTTTGCCGTACGAGTTCTTACAGCCCACACCTTATATTTAAGTTACCTTTTCATCCTAAACGGGACACACACCTTGATCATTGTTTATATGCCTTCCCTCTCCCTCATCCAGAATATTGCTATGTTTTTAGATCGATCCAGAAATCCAGCTTCCTCATCTAAACCATGCAAAATCAAATGTAAAAAGGTTCTCCCCTCCATTCGGGTACTATGTGGGTCTAGGTTGTGTTAGGAAGAAAAGCGTATAATGTAAGTGCAGTTATCTGTCATACAAGTTACCATTCATATGTTAGTTGTATAGAATGATTGTGTGATGATGATGCATGTTTGTCTATATGAAAGTTTAGAAATGTTACGTTATTATATGATTTTATTTTCAAATGGTTTGCTAAGGAAGATATGTGATATTTTTGTGAATATTAAGTGCACAATGTTTTGAAATGTTATGTTTTATTGGAAAATGATTGTCTTTTTTTTTTTTTGGCAGTGTATATAATGAAGATTTTATTATGATGGTTAATGGTGTTCATACTTAAGGTATGTGCATTTGTGAATTTTTAGCCAGTCAGAGGTGTTTGCGTTTTATACCCTTGATGTAAGGGCTCCGTTATTTTCCCCATTGGTATGGGTGATGTTCTTATTTGTCCCATTGGTATGGGCGATGTTCTTCTCCGGATCATTTAGAATAGGATCATGCATTCTCATTCATCTGGTCTTGTGATATTTTTATATGCACTATGTATTGCTAATATCTTATAACTTTATGTTTTGTTATGGTCTGATTCATGCCTTTTTTTAATGTCTCTAATTTATGTTTAATCTCTTGATATGAGTGTTGGGATATTTATACTAACCCCTTACAACCAACAATTTAGGTATCAATGATGATTTGAAGCAATGAGTGACGAAGTTGATTGACCTCGCGCAGGAAAATAAAATGGGTTTTTGTTGAAAATATAATTGTAATTTGAAATCTTTTTTAAGTGTATTATATTTTTAGCGTTAACTCATTAGAAAATCTGTATGTGGATCTCTTTCATCTGAAATTAAATTTTAAAGAATAATTTTCTGTTAGTTATTTTAATAGTTTCCTTCGATATAGTCTTTTATATTAATTTCCTTTTAATAGTTTGTTTTTAAAAAATAAAAATTAGCCTCATATTTTCTGAAGAATAAATATTTTTAAGTAATGTCTTGGATTAAAACTGGGGCGCTGATTCATGGTAAATTTCAATTAAATCACAATTCCAAAGAGAAAATGGGATCAAAATGAGTCAAATCTATCCGCTCTTCATATACAATGAATCGAATCATTTCAAAATGATTCGATTCATTCATCTTTTTGAGTCTTTTGAATTGAATCAACAAAACAGGAGCAAACGGGTGTAAAAATGATTTGATTAATTTGTATGTACATAAAAATGATTCGAATCAAAGTATTGTCATAGGAGATTTTGAACAATGAAGGATTAACCAAAACGTGAAATGATATGACACGCGAGATATTAAAGATCTAGACTTACGAGGGTGCTTTGCAATGCTAAATACCAACTAAGCTATAACCAAAAACAAAACATTATTTAGTAGGCTAAAGAATAAGCATCATCAAAACTAATCTTAATGAAGTCAAGGAGCAAACTATGTTCTCTCCCTTTTTGATGATGTCAACATAGAATGTTTTTGTATGAGCAGCTCCCCTGAAACGTAGCATAAGGGCAAACAAAAATGACACATACCATCTCCCTCTTTGAGACCAACAAAAGGGAGATATATGAGAACAAAGGAACCAAGATAGTACAACATACAACTAAATGGAAAGCAAACAAGAAACATATCAAAACATATACAAGTATGCAATCGCAATTGAATATAAGTAAGCATGCTATAATAAGTACAATGATTATGAGATGGCATGCATAAGTACAACTTTAACAAGAGTAAGCATATGCACATGATAGAAATCAAGGCGTATCTTTGAAGAATCATGATTACGTGGAAAGTTCATTGATATCAAAAGGTTGCTAGCCCATTTTATAATTAAGACAAGGAATTCTTACCAACCAAGAAGCTTTAATGAAGAACTAAAACAAACAAGGGTTAGAAGAACAAGTATAAATAGTATGATTCACTTGCTTATTTAAAGCAAGAGGTATCCAAGATACCTAGTTCTCTACGAATCTTGAGAAAAGAGTCGGACGATAGTGGTTTTGTGAAAATGTCTGCAAGTTGACACTTAGTGTCAACATTATCAAAAATCACATCCTTCTTTTCAACATGATCCCTAAGAAAGTGATGCCTGATCTCTATATATTTAGTGCGTGAGTGTAGAACTCAATTTTTAGTGAGGTTAATTGCACTAGTGTTATCACACTTGATTGGAACACAACCGAGTTTCAAATCAAATTTAAGAAGTTGTTGACATCCGACTGCAACATATTCAGCCTCCGCGATAGATAGAGCAACACTATGTTGCTTTTTACTATGCCGACCAAACAGTTTCCAAACAAGCGACATGTACCACTACTACTTTTCCTATCCAATTTGCAACCGGAAAAATCGGAGCCAGAGAAAGCTACTAAACAAGAAACGCTTCCTTTAAGATACCATAGACCAAAATTTGATGTCCCACTTAAGTACCTTAAAATCAAGGTAATCAAAACCGGACCGGACATTAAACGGGAGAAGGTATGGGTTCGAGGTTTAAAGGTCGGACTGGGGTTCAACCGGGGTCGAACCGGTATTAATAAAATATACATAATAGGTGGCATTAATGTCAATAATTTCTAATAAATATACATTAGTGTGAAAAAAAAAATTATACCTCACATGATTAAATTAAAAACATAGTTTTTTTTTTACAAGATTTCACGATCTTTTACTTTTAAGTTTTAAGTGCATGAATTGTTACTCCAATTTTTTATCAATTTCCCATGTGGCAACTTAATATTTTTTTGACAACTTAGTGTTATCTATTTTTGTTTTGTTTTATATATTTTGACCCAAGCCCATTTGTGTAATGTTATAAGTATAACACACTAACCCTAAATGCTAAAGGCTAACGCAAGCAGCCGCCACCCACATGCTACAATCACCTATGTAATCCTTATTTTTTTAATACCAGGTCTCAATTTCTTTATCTCCTTTGTTCTTCTTCACCAACTTAATGTGGACACTTTTCATTTTTTCTTCCGGATCTCATTATTTGTCTCTTCTATGTTCTTCTTCTCATTAGATCGATTCTGAATTCTGGACTTATCCCTTAATAAAACTAGTTTGATAACTTTTTTTAAAAAAAATTGGGAAATGCGATTCAACTTACCGAACCGTTTAGCCGGCCAGTTTAATCGAGTTTTCCGGTTTTCATCCGGTTTTCTGGTTCAAATACTGGTTCTTTGAAACACCGGTTTTGTGTGTGGTTCGGACCGGACACAGGTCCGGTCCCGGTTCAACCGGTTGAACCGGCCGGTCCGGTCCGGTTTTAATTACCTTGCTTAAAATTCTATTCACAAATTTTAAGTGGGATTCCTTGGGACATGCTCGATATCTAGCACACATGCATACACTAAACATAATATTCGGCCTACTTGCTGTTAAATAAAGCAAAGAGCCTATTATACCACGATAACTTTTAACATCAACATTGATGCCATGTTCATCCTTGTCGATGGAAAGAGTTGAGACCATTGGCATACTTACATGTCAAACTTACATGTCAAGATTACATCCTTGCAATCTTACATGTCAAGCTTATTAAGTAGTTCCAAGGCATACTTTGTTTGGCTAATGCATGTTCCTTCCTTAGCCTGTTTTATTTTCAATCCAAGGAAAAATGTCAGCTCACTCATAAGGGACGTTTCAAATTCCCACTGCATGAGATTTGAGAAATATCTATACAAACTTTCATTAATAGACCCAAAAATGATATCATCAACATAAGTTTGCACCAACAAAATATCCTTTCCTTTTCACTTGCTAAACAAATTATTATCCACTTTTCCACGATAAAAACCCTTTTCTAATAGAAACTTGCTCAATCTCTTATACCAAGCTCTATGAGCTTGTTTGAGACCATAGAGAGATTTATTTAATTTAAAAACATGATATGGGTGTTCATGGTTCTAAAAACTCGTAGGTTGAGAGACATAGACTTCCTTGTTCAGCAACCCATTTAGAAAGGCTGATTTGACATCAATTTGGTACAATTTAAAATCAAAGCAACAAACAAATACCAAAAGGAGTCTAATCGCTTCAAGGTGAGCTATGGGAGCGTATGTCTCCTCATAGTCGACACCTTCTTCGTGATTATATCTCTCTGCCACTAGCCTAGCTTCATTTATAGTGATGATTCCATTTTCATCTAGTTTATCCCTAAAGAGTAAAAACCCATTTAGTGTAAACAACTGATTTACCTTGAGGACATGGAACCAAGTCCTAAACCTCATTTCTGTTAAATTGATTAAGTTCCTCTTGCATATCAAGAATCCAACTTTCATCGATTATTTATCCTTTAATGAATTTAGGTGCAACTTGAGAGATGAAGGGGAAAAGTCAGAAAAATTACTTACCTGAGACCTAGTACTCACTACTTTCTTGATGTCTCCAAGAATATTTTCCAAGGGGTGGTATCTCATGGTAATCCAATCATGAGAAGGCAATGGTGTGGTTTCTTGTTTTTCATCCTCTTGTACGCCATCCTCACATACTTCACCCGCGATGTCCTCTTTTTTGAAGGAGCTTCTTATGGAGTACCATCCTCAACTATATCCTTAGTAATGATTCTTGAAACATCAAAACCAGAAAACCTTTCCTAACCACTTGGGGAGGTGTCTCATCAAAATCAACATGAATGGATTCCTCAAAAACAAGGGTCCGCATATTGTAAACTCTATAAGCTTTGCTAGAGGGTGAGTATCCTAAGAAAATATTGTCATCCGCTTTTGCATCAAATTTTCCCAATTTATCCTTGCCATTAGTTAAAATAAAGAATTTATAGCTAAAGACCCTAAGATGTGACAAATTTGGCTTCCTTCCGTTAAGTAGTTCATAGGGTGTCTTATCTAGGATAAGTCTAATGATGGTCTTATTTAAGACGTGGCATATAGTGTTGGTCACATCCGCCCAAAAATACTTAGGTAGGTTCTGATCTGTCCGGTAAGAGACTTATGAAGGCAACGGTGGCAGAAAGTGCTCCGGTTCCGGCGGCGATGCGTCTTAGCACTCTGACGATCAAGTCAGTAATGGAACTAAGAAAGAGTGCGTGAAAAGTGTGTGTAAAATCAATCGTACCTTGAGAGTGAAGCTACCTCACCCTTATATAGGCGCTACGTGGGAATAATCGCCTCCAGGATACGCGGCATGTGATTAGGGGCACGTGTACGGTGTCAGATGCGGGGAGGCGTGCTGCAGTGCGACCTTGCACACGGTAGTTTAGTGTGCGCCTCCAGGTGACACACCTTGGATTAGTGGACGTTTGGTCCATGTGTCGCTGTCTGGTTGGCCTTCTGGCCGGTCCAGAACAGTTGCCCCCCAAGTTGTTGATGCCTTTAGGGCGTAATGGCTTAACCATGTGTGGCGCTCTAAGGGTGACATCTTCGAATATTGGACGCCCTTGAAGCCTTTTTGAGGATCTTTTGTTGTCGTTCGATGTCAGTGGATTCGGCACCCTGGACAGGTGAGCGGGGGTAGTTGTGTTAACTGCTCTGAACAGAAACGTTTTGGACACGATGACTGTTCAGTTTTGCTTCCCACGTGTCAGGATCGTGGCTTTCACGTGCTCCGAAGGTTAGGTTCCATGCTCGCACTACTCGAGTCCCTCTCGTGGCTCGACATGGTCTCTCAGCCGTTGGATTAGGGTCTTTTGGACTCTACTTAGTTTGAGTTGTTGCTCTGATTATTCCAGAGCCTATAAAAGGAAGGAAACTCTCCCTCTCTCATTCTTTACGCATTCTCATTTACTGTTCCAGAGACATCTTTCCGTTGCTACCTGCAAATCTTCCCTGATTGTCTCTTTACTTCCTTTCACCTTTCTTGAGTGACGAATCCTTCTCATTCCGTCTACAGGTTAGTGATTCTTGCAATTTCTCAGAGCCTTCTCTTATTCTCTTTAGAAAACCACCAGACCTTCGAGGTATTCTCGTCCTTCTCTCTGTAATTTATTAGTTTTTTAGTCGTTTTAGCACTTTGCCCTTTCTTTTGAGTTTGGGGGTGAGAGGTGAGTGCTTTTTCTGGGAACTCAAAGGATCCTTCATCTAGTGGTTATATGGGCAAGGATCGAGAGCAACTTAGGGTAGGAGTTGGTTTTTCATTCCCTCTGATAGGCTTAGAGAATCCGGTCGTGGTGAGCGATTTTGAAGGAGATGAACTGTACTGTGAGATGAGGGAATCTTTTACCGCATATTTGGAGCAACGCCCTTCTCACAGGGAAATTATCCGGTGGTTGGAGAAATGTTCTAGAGCCCGTGTTCATGGTTTCCACTATCTTTTCAGGAAGGACGAAGTCGGGCAGATTGCAAATAACCGAGGAGCTCCTTCCTTGGAGGCGGACTACAACTAGGTTCATGAGGACATCACGTATGTCGTTTCCTACTACCCATCGAATGAGAGTCTTGATGAGATTGACTGGTGTTTCGAGCGGATGCCTAGCAAGTGGCAACTCGAGGCCCCAAATCTCAAGAGGAGGGCGAGCAGCCGGTTCAAGGGGTATTATTTCACTACCTATGGCATTCTGCACCGGGAGCTTGGTGTCTCAGTCCCTTTTAGTTTCTTCGAATTGTGCGTGCTTCGTCATCTACACATGGTGCCCTCCCAGCTTCATCCTCTTTCCTGCGCCTTTGTGAAGGTCTTCCAGTTCTGGTGCGAGTACAAGGGCCGACAGCTTTCTCTGCGCCTTTTCTTCACGCTGGTTGGGGTCCAGCGTACACAGAGGGCAAGGGTTCATGGTTGGGTGAAGCTTTACCAGAGGACAAAGTTGTTTGAAGATTATGCATACTCCCTTAAGCCTTGGACGCACAAATCCCTGGTACTGCGCCATGTGAGTCGGCTTGCTCATGAGTGCATTTGTCGAGTCTCTTCTACTCATCCGGAAGAGGAGGCTGATTCTGATGACATGGCTTTGGCCCCTGGTGGTCCGTCCTCCGTGTCAGTGCCCTCCGAGGAAGTTGTTCATCGGCCTCTTTTTCCCCATTTTTGGTCTCGGGATCACTTTGACAAACCTGTCGCCGCCTATTCATTTGAGGAAGTGGCCCTTAACCACGCGGGGAGGCTCCTGAAGTATGACTTAGAGTGCTTTGTCGCCTCTTTTGATCAAGAACTAGTTCCTGATCCTAAGTACCTATGGGCTCCTTCAAAAACGATTTCTAAGCCATGGTTTGTGGACACTAGGTTAGTCATCCATGGGAGGGATGTTGCCCATCATCGGGAGATCTTTGGTCAGTGAAAAGGGGGATCCACATGTTTGGATATTTTGCTTATCGCCTTACTCTCTTTCTTTGGTAGATTCCAAGGCCAGCCGGGAAGCTTTGCAAGCTTTTCAATGGGGCGACCCCCCTCCTACTATTGCGGGCGGAGCCCCTCAAACTCAAGTCGTGGTGGGATTTGTCCCTTCGAAAGTTGTTGCGACATGGGCGAAGCCTTCTTCCCAAAGTAAGTCTCAGAGCAGCGTGAGGGATGCTCTAAAGTCCCTAATAAAGTCCGGCCCTCCACAAGACACTCGAGCAGATTCCCAAGCAAGTTCCAAAGACCACTCTAATCCTTCCTCGAGCGCCCCCGATCATCACATGAGGGGTTCAAAAAGGGAGTCATCTCGCGACGACGGGGCAGAGAAGGCCGGCAGCCGAGAGCGGACCAAAAAGCTCTGGAGCGAAGATAAGGGGCCTTGCCGTACTGAGCGCTAGATCGTAGGTGGGACCAATCCTGATGCCAGCCTCCCAGTGGTCACTGCGGCGTCGACCGTTCCAGCAGGTTCGGAGCCCTTCTTTCAACTTCCAAGTATTTACGTTGGGCCCCTTCCCCTCTCCCGAGAGGACTTTGCACGCGCCTTGACGCCCTTGGATCGAGGTTTCCATAACAGAATAGACACTCGTGAACGGCGGAAGTTGGTTGCAGATAGTGCCACTAACACCTATAAAGTTGTCAACCTGTGTACTCTGTTGGTCGGTTCTGATTCTATCCTCGACTTGACTCTTCGGTCTTCGGCGCAGGTGGAGTTCTTCCATCCTCCCTTCAAAGTCGACCGTTCCAAGGTTCATCCAGACCAGAAATGACACCGGGCTTCCTTGGGTTCGGGCGGAGATCCTCAGTAGTTTAGTTTCCTTGCTTTTTGCTTTTGATCATGTAACTCCACCACGACGGCTGTCATACCCCATTTTTTGACCCATTTTCGTCTCGTTTTATTTATTGTCTCGTTTTACGCACTTTTTAAAAGGCCGAGAATTTTCGTCGTTTCAGACGAAATTTCGGCAGGGAGGTATTTTAAAATACCTCATGTCAATTTTTGTTTTGTTTATTAATTTTATTCTTTTATCCCTTTTTATTTTTACTTTTAATTTCAGTTTTTTGTTATTATCATTAATTTTAATTTTTATTTTAATGTATATTATTATCATTTTTATTATTTTTACTTTTACTATTATTATTATTTTTTATTCTTTTGCATTTTTGTCCAAAAAGTCCAAGTCCATAGTCATGGTCAACACAGTCAACAGGCCAGGCCCTAACACTGTTCACGCGCCCCCAAACACAGTTTTTTTCATCATCACAAAACCTTCAATTCTATCCAAAATCATCATCACAAATCCCAGATCCTCACAAAATCATCTGCAAAAAATCCAGCAGATCACTTTCTCATTAAATGCTTGCTCAAAATCTTATCCCAAAAACCAGATCAACTTGCATTCAGATGAGTCATTAAGCTGACAAGCAGCTTAATGCTCCTCTATAAAACAGAACTAGCATCAACAGAAAAAAGAGAGAAAAAAATTTAGAGAAGAAGAATTTTTTTAAAACACCACAAAATTTCCATCAAACCACCCACACAAACCGTACGTCCCAGCCATTCACACAAAACACACCATAACCCAACACACCAAAACAACACACTACACACAAACAGCTAGCCAGCGCACAGTACACACCCAATACAAACCATTTTCGCACAACCCACAACAACACACTCACGCAGCAAACTACCCACACGGCCACAGACCCTAAACACGCACATACACACAAACAGAGCACACGACACACACGAAGAACAACATAGGCCGAACCAAAAAGAAAACAAGAGGAAAAGGTATAATTTTTTTTTGATTTTTCAAACCTAGATCTAGGAAATTTGGTAAGGATTTTGGGGAAAATAATTTCGGATTTGAGCTTAGAAAGGAAAAGGATATTGGAAAAGAAGGAAAAATTTTGAAAAGGAGAGATTTTTAACTCTCCGGCGCGGTGGCGCCGCCGTTTAGGCCGGCGGCCACCACGCCGGAGCACTGTTCACGGCGAGCAAGAGAAGAGAGAAGGGGGAGAGTATTTTCGGTTGGCAGAGAAGAGTGAGAGAGGAGAGAGAGTGAAAATTGTGAAATGAAGAAAAATGAAGGGGAAAGGGTATTTATACCCCTCCCCGTTTCTGTGTGGCAGGGTGTACGCGTTAGCGTACACCCACGCTCTCCTGGCCCTCTGATCTTAATCATATGGCCCTGCTTTCTTTGCCCTGTGATCTGATCAGGGCCGTCTGATTAATCAGACGGCCCAGATTAATTTACGTAAGCCCAATGCTTTTTGGGCCTTTTCTTTCAGTTTTTTTTTAGTTTTTTACTTCTAACACCCCTAGTTTTATTTTTTACACCTCCCAAATTTTTATTTCTTTTATTTTCTTTGCAAATTTAATTTTTTTTCTTTTTGTTATTTATTTCTTTTTATTGTTTTATTGTTTTTTTACATCTCATTTATTTATTTACATATCATTTATCTCATGCATTTATTTTTTATTTTTATTTCTTTTTGTTCATTTTATTTTATATCTCTTTTTATGTCAATAGTATATACATTTAGGAACATATATATATAAATATGCATTGTTTTTTTTTATAGTTCAATCCATGATAAATAAAAATCTTTTTTTATTTAAATCCAACGATCGTTTTATTAATTCCTCGCGTTTAATTTATTTTATCGCATTTTATTCTCTTTTAACTCCAAGTAAAAAAATCCAAAACAACAAAAACCTTTTTTCTTTTTTTATTAAGCGACAAACTTGTTCATTTTGGTTGCAACAACTAATTTGGACAATTTATTTTTCTTTTTTATTTAAGTTCTAAAAGCGAGCGTTTTTTTTAGTTAATACTTTTTCTTAAAATTCAAGCGAAACTTGAATGAAAAAGGGTGGTTTGACGTATGTCTCTCCTTTCCCCGATCGGATAAACACTTGACGTATGTCTCGTTGCTTAGACGATCGTCATTCTTTTCTAGCTTCCCAAAAAAATACGTTTTTAAATTCAAACAAAACTTGAATGAAAAAGGGTGGTTTGACGTATGTCTCTCCTTTCCCCGGTTGTACAAACACTTGACGTATGTCTCGTTGCTCGGACAATCGTCATTCTATTTTCGGAGTATAAAAACTCACCAATTTTGGCCCTTTGTGGTCAATCCGAACCTTTCGCGCCTTTGCGCGTTATTTTCATCCTTTTTACGCCTTGCGCGAATTTAACGCCTCCGTGCGTTTGTTTTATTTTCAAGCTTTTTGTACGCCTCCGTGCGTTTGTCTTTATTTTCAAACCTTTACGCCTTGCGCGAGTTTATCGCCTTAGCGTCTGTCCTTCACCTTTTTTAAGCTTTTTACGCCTTTGTGCGTACAAACTTTTTTTAAGAACTACGTAAGCTTTGAATTCTCCGACTACCGGGAGATACGTAGGAGCAGGATTGTCATCCTGTCAAGCCCGTTAATAAAAAATCTTTCTTTTTCTTTTATCTTTCGTTTGTTTTTATCTCTTTCTTCACCTCACATTATATTTTCTTGTTCCTTTATATATATATATATATATGATTAAGCATGCAAGCAAAACGTCAAAAGACATTTTAAGCCTAAGCCAACTAAGAGGTTCCCGTTGAGTACAACGGATGTGAGGGGTGCTAATACCTTCCCCTCGCATAATCGACTTTCGAACCTAAAATCTCATTCAAAGGTAATTTCGAACTTTTTTCCTTTTTCCCCGAAAAATTAAAAGTTCAGTCGTGATTTAAATTTAGTGATTCAAAGCTTATCCATAGCTTGACATCCGAAATTCGACGCGACAGAAATGGCGACTTCACTGGGGACCACGCTTAAACACTTTGTTTTCGTGTATGATAAGTCAAGCCTATCTTAGTCGGCTTTTAGGCTAAAATGTTTTTATTTTTGCTTGCACGCTTATGCCTTATCATCATTATTTGTTTATCTTTTCTCGCTTTATATGTATATGTTTCATATTGCTTTATACTCATATTATATATGTTGTGGGGTTACTTGAGCGATGTTACTCCACATTGTTCGGGTTAATGCCGGACGTGTGAGGCTCTATTCCCGAGCTTTGAGAAAAAATTAAGATAGGATGGGGTTGCGTAGCGGAGGCCCACTTGACGTATGTCTTGAAGGGAAGATGCGAAAACCCCGCCTAGAGTAGATTTCACTTGGAATATATTGAGGTCTTGCGAGCATTTGCAATTGACGACAATAGTTCCTTGTGAGGTCCGTGATCTCTAGGGACCTTTTTAGAAAATCTCATCTTTAGAGCCTACACGTGAGGATGGGGGAAATTTTGAGCATACATATGCATACCATACATTTACATGCATGAAAATAATTTTCGCATATCACTTTGCTTTATAGGAAATTAATTGCACTTTTTAATTTCCTTGTAAAGCAAAACAAAAAAAAAATTTCATTGCATTTACATACATCATTCATTATCATGCATACGTCCATCTTCGAGTCCAAAACTCCTTTCCCTTTTTACCCTAAGGATTTCTTACAATCCGAATTGAGTCGTCGGTGTTCGCATTTCATTTGCAACACTACGTGTCATCCCATTAAGGAAAGTGGCTCGACGTCCCAAAGCAAACCGCACATATAACAAGGGGCAACTATCCCCCCGTTTGTACATGGGGCATGCCGTTCGACTTTGGTGAGGAATTCATCCATATTCCCACTACTCTTCAAGGGATTTCGGTACCTCAACCCGAAATTACCAACCCCCAGGCTACTGCGGCCTTTTCCCCCAATTCACAAAAAACTCAGTCGTCATTGGCATTCCTCAATCTCCTACAAGAGTCCAATTTTCAATGGCGACTTCACAAATACAATTTCCGACAAAAGTCCAATCATCATTGGCACAATCCACAATCAAAGCCCGACCTTGATCGGCAACCAATCACATCATATGGATTGATCCAATGATTCAACCACAAATGCATGGTAGTGATAGAATTTGATTAATTTGCGCAAAGCTAAGATACATGTTTCCTGTTTTTTCCATGATTAAACTTGAAAGGAGAATACGTACTTAGTACAAAAGTTATATCATGCAACTTGCGTTTTAATATGTTTATTCGGTGAACCATTTAGAACCAGCCAAAATGTGAGGAATCCTCAAAATCATTATATATATGCAGGAGACCGGCATTTTTTGTTTAAACTCAATTTTGTTATGTTAAATCTGAGCGTTGTTTTAGATTGTACGAAAGCATTGATAGGATCAAGGCATTTTTTGAAAATGAGTGAAAACACTTGACCACAAATAGCCCACCCTGTGAGGAGTGAGTATTTGTTAACCCCTTTGAGCCTAATGAATCAGAATCATTAACTATGGACTGCCAATTCTCATAAGCTCAATTGCTTAATGAAATTGCCGGAGTTTGTAAAAAAATTCAGTTCATAGTTAAATCATTATTGAATTCTGATTTTTTTACTTTCATTTTTTGAACCCTTAACCTTCATGATTATTGTCCTTTGCCGAAAGAGGAAGGAACATTCAATTAGGGTATCATCTTTGATAAAGTGGGAAAAAAAGGAGGTTGTGAATATCAAGAAATGGTGAATTTTGTAAATTGATCTTGACAACAAAAAAAAAAAAAAGAGAAAGAAAAGAAAGAGAAAAAAAGAGAAAAAGAGAAAATCTCTAAATCAAAAAGTTGTCAAGGATCAAAGAAAAACATTTGTAAATCACCAAGAATTGTGGTTGAATAAAGGAGGAAGGGTGTAATTTAGAAGGAATGTTCCTCTTGCTTGGCCATTTGAATTCAATTTCCCCACATATGACATTTCTTTTGTAACCAAGCCAAATTACAACCCTCGAAGACCTTGTGATTAATGCTTTCGTGCTCTTAGAAACAATGATTAGATGGACACATAACTCGATCGGAATGTTAGCAAACTTGCCGGATGAGTGTTCAATACCCCCACAATTAATATTCAATTTGTTCATTTACTTGAATGAGTGTTAGGTTGGTTCATTGATAAACATATTTTTAACTTGAGCTGTACGATATAAATTTTGTGTTTGGTATTGTTTCAAATTTTTAGTGCAATCTGGGATTAATGGGAACATCAAAATTGCATGTGCAAATCTCATAGGAATCATGCATTCGGGAATTTCCGACCAATCCTACATTACCATAAAGCCCAATTCTCATTGGCACCCACAATATCAAACCAAAGCCCAACCGTGCTTGGCGCCCAATCATTCATAAATCCCGACCATGCTCGGTACACAATCATCCAAAAAGCCCAACCATGTTTGGCACCTAATCACAAGCAAAGCCCAATTGTCATTGGCGATCACAACTACAATTTCACATTAAGCCCAATCGTCATTGGCATTCCTCACAATCTCCCACAAAAAGCCCAACCATGCTTGGCACTCCCTCACAATTCACAAAAGGCTCAATCGTCATTGGCATTCCTCACAATTTCCTACAAAAAGCCCAATTTCCATTGGCCCTTACAAACACAATCACAAGGGAGGTCCAATTTTCATTGGCATTCCCACTCACAAAACATAATCAAAGCCCGACCTCGCTCGGCAACCAATCATAAAAGCCCGACCTTGCTCGGCAACCAATCATAAAAGCCCGACCTCGCTCGGCAACCAATCACAAAAGCCCGACCTCGCTCGGCATCCATTACAAAAAGCCCGACCTCGCTCGGCACCCACACTACAATCAAAGCCCGACCTTGCTCGGCATCCAATCATTATCCCCAGTGTTAAACATGACATATGTTTATCCCACATTGGACTTCTTTCAAGGGATTCCCCAGCGAAATCCTCAGTAAATCAAAAGGGAATATCCCCAGTGAATCAAAGCCCGACCTCGCTCGGCATTCAATCATAATCCCCAGTGGATTAGCACAATCCCCGGTGGATTAACAAACTCCCCAGGAAATCAACCTTTGTCCAAAACAATCAAAAGCCCAACCACCGTTGGCATCTAAGGCTGGACATCGATCATGCTTCCAAAGTGATCCTTATGTCCCCAGCGAAACCACAAACAAAGCCCAATTTTATTGGCATCCCTCCAGTGGAGTCTCAACCCCTAAAGCCCAATCATCATTGGCACAAATACAAAAAGCCCGACCTCGCTCGGCACCCCAAAAAGCCCGACCTCGCTCGGCACCCCAATCAAAGCCCGACCTCGCTCGGCACCCACAATACCAAAGCCCGACCTCGCTCGGCATCCAAATACAATCAAAGTCCGACCTCGCTCGGCATCCAAACAAAACATGAGCATTCCCGGCGGAATCACCAGTTCTTTTCCCAAGTGGATTAACACGATTCCCCAGTGAAGTAACAATTTCCCCATGAGGTATGTGTTCCTCATTAACGGTTACGGCTTTACCCTGTCAACATTTTGGAGGTGTTCCCTGTGACATCATCCCCATCAAAGATCACCATGTGTTTACAATGCGACGTCGGTCCACTTCTCATTTTACCAGTCTAAATCTTGTTTCACCAAGTTGTCGGTCATGCAATAAATCAAAACCTTTAGGGTATCCCCCAGTGCAAGCCAATCTTTCACACATCCCCAGTGGGAGTCCTGCATTAGTATATTCATACATTCATGCATTCATACATTTGTACAATCATACAAATCATGTAATCACGCATTCATGCATATGCGCATTCATACATGCAACATACCACGATGTCATCTGTACATGGTTGCTTTAACCACCACGTTTCTTACCAATTTATCATAAACAATCTGCATTTTTCTCCAATGTCATCCTCCAATGATGTTACAAAATAAAGCCCAATTTTATTGGCATTCCCCAGTGAGTCATCATTCACACTCATAAATACCAAATCGTAACCAAAGCCCGACTTTGCTCGGCATCCCATCATAGTCACCAGTAAATGTTCCCCAAGTGTCATCCCCAATCTGTTTGGTTAAGTGGTGTCACCCTTTTACGCCAAGTTGCAGTTCAAACGAACAGCTTGCGCATCTTTTTATCATGTCTTTACGCCAAGTGGCAGTTCAAACGAACAGCTTGTGCATATTCCCCAATGTTGTGCCAAGCGGCAGTTCTTTAACGAACAGCTTGTGCATCCCTTTTCCCCAATTGAAGTGACATTTCTTTTTTTATCGTCAATGAACGGTTCGGTAACCAACCCGGACAGTTGACGTGTCTTTTATTTCCTATTGTCAATGAACGGTCCGGTAACCAATCCGGACAGTTGACATGTCTTTTATTTCCTGTTGTCAATGAACGGTCCGGTAACCAATCCGGACAGTTGACATGTCTTTTATTTCCTGTTGTCAATGAACGGTCCGGTAACCAATCCGGACAGTTGACATGTCTTTTATTTCCTGTTGTCAATGAACGGTCCGGTAACCAATCCGGACAGTTGACATGTCTTTTATTTCCTATTGTCAATGAACGGTCCGGTAACCAATCCGGACAGTTGACATGTCTTTTATTTCCTGTTGTCAATGAACGGTCCGGTAACCAACCCGGACAGTTGACGTGTCTTTTATTTCCTGTTGTCAATGAACGGTCCGGTAACCAATCCGGACAGTTGACATGTCTTTTATTTCCTGTTGTCAATGAACGGTCCGGTAACCAATCCGGACAGTTGACATGTCTTTTATTTCCTGTTGTCAATGAACGGTCCGGTAACCAATCCGGACAGTTGACATGTCTTTTATTTCCTGTTGTCAATGAACGGTCCGGTAACCAATCCGGACAGTTGACATGTCTTTTATTTCCTGTTGTCAATGAACGGTCCGGTAACCAATCCGGACAGTTGACATGTCTTTTATTTCCTGTTGTCAATGAACGGTCCGGTAACCAATCCGGACAGTTGACATGTCTTTTATTTCCTGTCGTCAATGAACAGTTCGGTAACCAATCCGGACAGTTGACATGTCTTTTATTTCCTGTCGTCAATGGCAGTTCGGAATTTAACCCGAACAGTTGACATTTTACTTTCTTGTCGTCAATGGCAGTTCGGAATTTAACCCGAACAGTTGACATTTTACTTTCTTGTCCACTAGTGGAAAATATACATTTTACAACATGGTCAAAAATGTTTTCACAACAGTTGAAATAATACCTGATGTAATAGTTAACACGGTGGCATTTTTGAAATTACTAACAAAGTTTTCACATCAGTTGAAAGGAATAACTGATGGGAAAAGTAAATGATAAAAAGTTTTCACAACAGTTGATATAATACCTGTAGGGAAAGATACACGCGGTGGCAGTTTTGTAATACTGAGCAACTACATTTTACATCAGGTGCATATGACCTGTAGGGAAAAACCTTTCAGTATTTCATTTTCCCTTTTCCCTCTTCTCTGAAAACTTGACTTTTTCCTTTTCCTTCTCACATTCGTTTTCTCTCTCACATAACCCTAGCCTCTCATCTCTCACAACACAAATCGGTGGAAGAAGAAAAAAATCATCATAGCAATCTTCTTCTTTGATTCGTTTCTCAGATCCGTTTTCCCCCTCTGGGCAAAATCGTTTTCGCCTATCACCTCTCACACGATTACGTTTTCGTTTTCACAGATCGGTTAGTTTTCGTTTTCGTTTTCGTTTTCGTTTTCAAACACGATTACGAACTTCAAATAGTTTAAATAGTTTTGGTTTCAGTTGCTCAAATCGTTTTCGTTTTTAGTATTTCATAGATCTCGTTTTCGTTTTTAGTATGTGGTTTCATCTAGCATCGAGCATCAATCAGCGAGCTTCTCAGATTCGAGCTTCTGAGATTCAATTCACTTATCAGATTCGAGGTAAACTGCCTTCTCATATTCGGTTTTTGCTTGAACATTAGATGCTGAGGTAAACTGTCTTCTCATATTCGATTTTTGCATCAATCAATGTGCTTGTTAGATTTATTTGGTGATGAAATTGGATAAATTTTGAATTAAGCTAATAAGCTACTTAATTATTGTTAGATTTATTTGGTAATGAAATTGGAGAAATTTTGAATTAAGTTAATAAGCTATAAATATAAGCTTTTAATAAGATACTTACTAATTGTTAGATTGGAGAAATTTTGAATTAAGCTAATAAGCTATTCGTTGGGCTACTGATTATCTACTAAAAGCCACTGCACATCTAAACACCATATATGTTCAGGTCAATTTTTTTTTTCCCACCTACTAATTTCTTAAAACATCCTCTCATGTCCTAAAAAACATGCATACTCAGAAACATTTTCCCATCATTTTCCTGATAATGCCGAGTAAAGTTGCATAAAAAATCAAATTTGAAACTATTCTTTTAGCATTTTATAAGCTTTTGTAAGAGGGATGTAATAAGATTATTTTCTTTTTAGTGATTGCAGGCACATTTAGTGCGGGCGGCTGAAGTGAAAAAAGCCATTGAATGGATTTTGAGCAACTGTGATGGTCATTATGCTTCTGATTCAGTTGCTGCAGCAATTGCGCATGGTGCTGCAGCTGCAGAAATATCCCAAGAAAGCGAGGTTCATGGTACCACATTTTTGCCATATTCACCGCAAAAGAATGTTGCCAAGGGTCCATCTTTTCAGGGAAAAACAATAGATGCTGTGAGCTCCTCAAATATGTCAAAAAATTTCAGGTTAAATATAGGCTCTTTGTTCTAATACACTTGTAATGGAAAGTTTTTTCTGGATTCTTTTGTGTTTAGATCGGAAAAAGCATGTAATTTATGATGTAGGAGCTAATTTTTCTCTCGCAGAAACACCTAGACTTACTAATGGAGTATAGAAATGAAATACAAGTTTTAAGTTGATAGAAATGATAAATAACTGTATTGTAGTGAGAAAGGTTTCTTATTGTTTTGTCCAAAATATTTTTCTTTTCTCTTATAAGTTTGAACTGTTGATTCTTTATTGAATGGTGACAAATGTAATATATTGAACGAGGACTATTCCTTTATAGAATCCTTATTTGTAGGAACTCTTTTCAAACACCAGGACACTATTTATATGTCAAAAGCCAATTAACTCGAAAGTTCAATCTGATAGGTGAAGAAGGTACACAAAGTTTTATGCTAAAAGCATTATAGAACTGTCCTATCATTTTAAAAACCCGGCTACAAAAAACAAAATGGGACAAAATTGTGAGAAAAATTAAAAGAAAAATGAGCTAGAATATTAGTAAATGCCACTACTTTCTGTTCCCTTAAGACTTGAGTGGTTTGCCACATGACTTCAGCTGTAGTAAAACCATCTATATTCTATAGCATGGGTGTCTAATATATCTGGAACATTTTCTTGTTGCCTGACATTATCTTTTGCAAACATACTATCATCCATCACCTTAACAATGTTTAATCCGTATGGTGATACTCCTCTCAAATATTTTATCTTATCTTGTTTAGTCCTTCAGTAGTAATTTTTCTGTTTTAGAGGCTGCTAGGATTGAAGTACTGTATTTCTTTTACTGATTACTAATAACTAATTTCTCTTATGTAATCTCCTCTCTTAAAAATTATATGACAATGGGGGTTAAGACCATGATTTGGAGTCCACTAGATGCTTGTAAAGTTAGTACATGGATTATATAAAATAAATTATACTTTGATCTAGTATGCTTTCTGCCATTACTTTTGTGTTTTAGTTGCTGCCCAATTTGTTTCATGTTCTCAAAAAATCTGGTCCTAAACAGAGCTGATGTATTGCGAGAAAACGCAGAAGCTGTGTTTGCAGCATGTGATGCTGCTCATGGAAGATGGGCAAAGCTTCTGGGTGTCCGTGCTGTTCTCCATCCTAGGTTGAAACTGCAGGAGTTTCTAACTATCTACAACATCACCCATGAGTTCATTACAGCTACGGAAAAAGTACATATTTTCATTTTGGTTTAAAGTTTAGATTTCAAATTATGTGGTTTTGGTTCCCTGATTGAACTCCCACATTAAAACTAACAGATTGGTGGAAGATTGGGATACAGCATCCGTGGGACACTGCAGTCACAGGCCAAGGCTTTTATTGATTTTCAGCATGATTCTCGGGTCAGTTTAAATTTGGTGCTTTCCGTTGTGTTATATTTTATTTCCTCAAAAAACTGTTCATCTCTATTAATAGCCCTTGCTTTGCATTTAGATGATGTGAATATATGATGTGAATATATGATGATTGGTATGCTCAGCTACATGGACTTGTGGAAGCATCAAAGACGTATCAGACTCTACAAGATGTAATTGACCATGATGTGGCCAATGACACAGTGAAAACATCAGGAAGCTATTCACGTAATCTACGCAGAGTTCGCCAGGGTCTTGATCTCGTTAGAGCTATATTCGAACAACTTTTGTCAACTAGGTATCAATCCTATTTATACATGTATCTTACTTTGTCTTTTGAGAAGCCCTTTGTTTTGGGGGGTGTGGGAACTCAAATTATCTGCTCATTTATCCATGTTGTTTACTTTCATACCAGATTTGGTTACTTTAGTTTAAACTCAAACTAGATGCTGAGATATTCATGTTGTTTACTTTCCTGTCAAATGTGGTTACTTGAAGTTTCTGAGATAGTCATAGTAGTGACATCTGATTTGTTATTTGACATTTTCAGTGATATTTATCTAAAAGAAGTGGCTTCAACAGCTTATGGAGAGGTTTGTGCACCGTATCACTCATGGGCAGTCAGAACAGCTGTGTATGCTGGAATGTATACACTTCCAACAAGAGACCAACTTTTTGTAAAGCTCAATGAAACAGGTAACTTTCATTGTTTTGTTATGTTTGGTGAATATTGACTCATACATATAGTGCGAAGTAAACTGTCATTTTTGTCCCTAAATGTGTGTGAGGAAGTGTTATTGACGGTTGTTTTCTCTATAGTGCGTTTATATTGGAGATAAGTTGAAAAACAGATTCCGTATAGATTCCGTATAGTTGAAAAACAGGATCTTACTAATAGTTTTTTGTGAAACCGTTTTTTGGTGACCTCAATTACCTCAATATTTATTTGGCTGCTTTTTTTCACCTTGTTCAACCCAATGGGTAGTTGCATCACAATTAGCTTTCATCATCACCTCAACCAACTCTTCCTCACCTTCGAGATGCAGAATAAACCGTCTTAGGTCCTGCTTTCTGCCTGTTCCTAAACCCGAATCTGTACCATTGAATTTTGATTTCCAATTCTTGAAATATTCACAAAATCCCAAGATCCACAACATAGGGTAAATCGAAACAAATTGTGCAGCTTTACACACTCTAACCATCCCCATCTGTAGTTTAATACAGAAACACAACAGAATCAGTTTCACATCATGAGCCAACTTCCTAAACCACCGGTTACCAATCCGAAAACTAATCGGACTCTCTCGAAACACCACTAAACTATCAGTCCAGTCACCTTCTACTTGAAAAATTCTCTTGCGACTCCTATTCCTCACATTTGGACACCTATATTTAACAGCAACAAACCACCTAAAAGCAGGAGCAATAGTACCAACACCAACAGCAGCAACTTGAACTATAAGAATCAAGATTATAGACCATTTGTAATCTTCATAGTGTTAGAGAAGCAGTTTATGTTCTTGGTACAGTTTATCCAAGTAACAAGTCCATTTAGGTCCATGTTCTCTACACTACTTTGGTTAAGTTTCATTATTATTTTTTTGGATAGAAAAATGTTACCAAGTTAGAAGTTATATTAGTGCTTATGCATCAATTAAGTTGATGTTATATGCTACAGGGTGCATGTTCCATGGCAAACCACTGTATGTTGATTTTGCTCAGAAGAAAGAGGATAGAAAAAGACTATTGCAGCACAAGCATGCTCAGAAACTAGAAGGATTAACAAAACATTTTGTAATTAAGTTGATATGTATTTTCTTTAATATATTGTATTGATATGTATTTTTTTTAATATATTTTGGAATATTGATGTGAAAAGTTGCGGATTGATTATGTAATATCAAATTAGATAATATAACTTCCTTTTTGGCATTAAAATTATCCATATTTGTTTTTATATTTTTAATATAAAAGAAAAGAGCAAGTGTTAAGCTTATTTATTAAGCAATTTAAAAAAAAATATATAGATTTCGCATCAGTCCTTAACTTATACCTGATGTGAAAAACACATATTTTACATCAGTCCTTAACTTATACCTGATGTGAAAACCCCGTTGTGAAATTTTAAAGTGCATCTATTACAACAGTCGAAAATAGAACTGATGTAGAAAATAGGTTTTTACATCAGTCCGTACCCGATGTAAAAAGTAGTGCACATACTACATCAAGCCACCTTACATCGGTTGGCAACTGATGTAAAAAGTCATTTTCGACTGATGTAAAAAGTCATTTCTGTAGTAGTGGTCGTCAATGGCAGTTCGGAATTTAACCCGAACAGTTGACATTTTGTTTCTTGTCGTCAATGGCAGTTCGGAATTTAACCCGAACAGTTGACATTTTGTTTCTTGTCGTCAATGGCAGTTCGGAATTTAACCCGAACAGTTGACATTTTACTTTCTTGTCGTCAATGGCAGTTTGGAATTTAACCCGAACAGTTGACATTTTACTTTCTTGTCGTCAATGGCAGTTCGGAATTTAACCCGAACAGTTGACATTTTACTTTCTTGTCGTCAATGGCAGTTCGGAATTTAACCCGAACAGTTGACATTTTACTTTCTTGTCGTCAATGGCAGTTCAGAATACAACCCGAACAGTTGACATTTTATTTCTTGTCGTCAGTGGCAGTTCAGCAACAACCTGAACAGCTGACCTTTACATTCAATCCTTGTCGTCAGTGGCAGTTCGGCAACAATCCGAACAGCTGACATTTTACCCTTTTTGGTTCCCGTGGTTAATTGCCCACTCTCCCCAGTGAGCAGTTCGGCAATAACCCAAACGGCTAACCTCTTTTCCCCAGTGGAACATTATCCCCAATAGAGTTGGATCCCGTTTCTTTAACGAACCCGGGTATCCTTTTGTCTCTTTTTTATCCCCAATCAGGTCATCTTTGCCGTCTTGCATTTATACTTGCATCACATGCATTCATAACATTGCATACATGGCATCGCATCCATATTGTTTTACTGTCCAAAATTGGTCAAAAAATGGTGTACTCTGTATTTAAGTTTCTTCGACCCGTCGAATCAAAATTTCGCTTTTAATCTCCGTAGCGAAGAAACTTAAATAGGGGCATCTGTCATACCCCATTTTTTGACCCATTTTCGTCTCGTTTTATTTATTGTCTCGTTTTACGCACTTTTTAAAAGGCCGAGAATTTTCGTCGTTTCAGACGAAATTTCGGCAGGGAGGTATTTTAAAATACCTCATGTCAATTTTTGTTTTGTTTATTAATTTTATTCTTTTATCCCTTTTTATTTTTACTTTTAATTTCAGTTTTTTGTTATTATCATTAATTTTAATTTTTATTTTAATGTATATTATTATCATTTTTATTATTTTTACTTTTACTATTATTATTATTTTTTATTCTTTTGCATTTTTGTCCAAAAAGTCCAAGTCCATAGTCATGGTCAACACAGTCAACAGGCCAGGCCCTAACACTGTTCACGCGCCCCCAAACACAGTTTTTTTCATCATCACAAAACCTTCAATTCTATCCAAAATCATCATCACAAATCCCAGATCCTCACAAAATCATCTGCAAAAAATCCAGCAGATCACTTTCTCATTAAATGCTTGCTCAAAATCTTATCCCAAAAACCAGATCAACTTGCATTCAGATGAGTCATTAAGCTGACAAGCAGCTTAATGCTCCTCTATAAAACAGAACTAGCATCAACAGAAAAAAGAGAGAAAAAAATTTAGAGAAGAAGAATTTTTTTAAAACACCACAAAATTTCCATCAAACCACCCACACAAACCGTACGTCCCAGCCATTCACACAAAACACACCATAACCCAACACACCAAAACAACACACTACACACAAACAGCTAGCCAGCGCACAGTACACACCCAATACAAACCATTTTCGCACAACCCACAACAACACACTCACGCAGCAAACTACCCACACGGCCACAGACCCTAAACACGCACATACACACAAACAGAGCACACGACACACACGAAGAACAACATAGGCCGAACCAAAAAGAAAATAAGAGGAAAAGGTATAATTTTTTTTTGATTTTTCAAACCTAGATCTAGGAAATTTGGTAAGGATTTTGGGGAAAATAATTTCGGATTTGAGCTTAGAAAGGAAAAGGATATTGGAAAAGAAGGAAAAATTTTGAAAAGGAGAGATTTTTAACTCTCCGGCGCGGTGGCGCCGCCGTTTAGGCCGGCGGCCACCACGCCGGAGCACTGTTCACGGCGAGCAAGAGAAGAGAGAAGGGGGAGAGTATTTTCGGTTGGCAGAGAAGAGTGAGAGAGGAGAGAGAGTGAAAATTGTGAAATGAAGAAAAATGAAGGGGAAAGGGTATTTATACCCCTCCCCGTTTCTGTGTGGCAGGGTGTACGCGTTAGCGTACACCCACGCTCTCCTGGCCCTCTGATCTTAATCATATGGCCCTGCTTTCTTTGCCCTGTGATCTGATCAGGGCCGTCTGATTAATCAGACGGCCCAGATTAATTTACGTAAGCCCAATGCTTTTTGGGCCTTTTCTTTCAGTTTTTTTTTAGTTTTTTACTTCTAACACCCCTAGTTTTATTTTTTACACCTCCCAAATTTTTATTTCTTTTATTTTCTTTGCAAATTTAATTTTTTTTCTTTTTGTTATTTATTTCTTTTTATTGTTTTATTGTTTTTTTACATCTCATTTATTTATTTACATATCATTTATCTCATGCATTTATTTTTTATTTTTATTTCTTTTTGTTCATTTTATTTTATATCTCTTTTTATGTCAATAGTATATACATTTAGGAACATATATATATAAATATGCATTGTTTTTTTTTATAGTTCAATCCATGATAAATAAAAATCTTTTTTTATTTAAATCCAACGATCGTTTTATTAATTCCTCGCGTTTAATTTATTTTATCGCATTTTATTCTCTTTTAACTCCAAGTAAAAAAATCCAAAACAACAAAAACCTTTTTTCTTTTTTTATTAAGCGACAAACTTGTTCATTTTGGTTGCAACAACTAATTTGGACAATTTATTTTTCTTTTTTATTTAAGTTCTAAAAGCGAGCGTTTTTTTTAGTTAATACTTTTTCTTAAAATTCAAGCGAAACTTGAATGAAAAAGGGTGGTTTGACGTATGTCTCTCCTTTCCCCGATCGGATAAACACTTGACGTATGTCTCGTTGCTTAGACGATCGTCATTCTTTTCTAGCTTCCCAAAAAAATACGTTTTTAAATTCAAACAAAACTTGAATGAAAAAGGGTGGTTTGACGTATGTCTCTCCTTTCCCCGGTTGTACAAACACTTGACGTATGTCTCGTTGCTCGGACAATCGTCATTCTATTTTCGGAGTATAAAAACTCACCAATTTTGGCCCTTTGTGGTCAATCCGAACCTTTCGCGCCTTTGCGCGTTATTTTCATCCTTTTTACGCCTTGCGCGAATTTAACGCCTCCGTGCGTTTGTTTTATTTTCAAGCTTTTTGTACGCCTCCGTGCGTTTGTCTTTATTTTCAAACCTTTACGCCTTGCGCGAGTTTATCGCCTTAGCGTCTGTCCTTCACCTTTTTTAAGCTTTTTACGCCTTTGTGCGTACAAACTTTTTTTAAGAACTACGTAAGCTTTGAATTCTCCGACTACCGGGAGATACGTAGGAGCAGGATTGTCATCCTGTCAAGCCCGTTAATAAAAAATCTTTCTTTTTCTTTTATCTTTCGTTTGTTTTTATCTCTTTCTTCACCTCACATTATATTTTCTTGTTCCTTTATATATATATATATATATGATTAAGCATGCAAGCAAAACGTCAAAAGACATTTTAAGCCTAAGCCAACTAAGAGGTTCCCGTTGAGTACAACGGATGTGAGGGGTGCTAATACCTTCCCCTCGCATAATCGACTTTCGAACCTAAAATCTCATTCAAAGGTAATTTCGAACTTTTTTCCTTTTTCCCCGAAAAATTAAAAGTTCAGTCGTGATTTAAATTTAGTGATTCAAAGCTTATCCATAGCTTGACATCCGAAATTCGACGCAACAACGGCCCCTTTTGTAATGGATCGACTTTTTTTTAATGAAGAAGGGTATTTTATTTAGTCTTTACTTGCTTGTCTTGTGAGACATTGCTTTTATGTGTCCTCTTTCTTCTGCGTCCTACGTGTTTGCATTTTATTTCATGTCGTGTCGTGCCCCTTCTCGCTCCGTCTGCGTTTGCATTTTGTTTCATGCCACGTCGGGAGTGTTTAGTGCCGCCTGAAGTAGCAATAAACGTCGCAAGAAAGGGTGGTTTGAATTGTGACCCTTTTAAAATTATTCCTGAAAAACTAAACAAGTTTGTATACTCAAGAAGGTTCTTGGTAAGTGTTAGTATAAAAAGATTATGGGTTTTAAGCTTGTTTTACCCTAACCAGAATGTTCTGGATCAAATATAAAATATTTAAGTTGCTTTTAGTGAGCACCAGAATGTTCTGGAGAATGAGTAATATATATAAGCAGAATGAGAAAAATGATATTTGAAATGTAAGGTACGGACCAGAATGTTCTGGAGAATGTTTAATATAGCAGAATGATAAAACAGTAAGGACCAGAATGTTCTGGAGAATGATTAATATATGAGCAGAAAGATAAAACAATATTATAAGTTGATTTTAAATATGGGTTTATTTTAGGCAGATTATTTTATCTTGGACCAGAATATTCTGGAAGCAGTTATATGAATTAATAAAACAATACAAGTGATTAATTTAGGACCAGAGAACTCTAGATTAATTTGATTATATTTAATTAGGACCAGAATGTTCTGGAGAGATTAATAAGTAATATTATGATAGTGATAGTGTGTGAAATTTGTGTAACGAAAATAATAAAGAGAAAGGAAGAGATAAAAACACAGGAGAATTATCCTGGTTCACCAAACCCGGCTACTTCCAGTCCCCACACCTCGTGTGAGATTATCCACTATAGTATCCTGCTAACAGAAACTTCTGACTAGCACCATAGATTCTTGATCACACCAGATCAGTCCGTTACACCCTGTATTATCAACCTCAGCAGGCTTCTACAATTCTTTGCTTTCACACAAGAAAGGTTGTTACACTTCTTTCCAAAACTATTGTTACGAATAGACTTGAGAATTACAATACACTTTGTATGAAAAGAGATGAATTTTGGATCGAATAAAATTCTCAATACATGTTTGAGATTATACTAAAATAACTCGAAAGAGTATGATCCAAAAGAAAAAGAGAGAGCTTTGAGACTTGTTTGTGAAGAGCTTTTGTATGTAGTGATGATTTTCACTTGAGAGAATATTTGCTTTCAAAACTCTTGCATTTAACTTCCAAAGCCTCTTGTATTTATAAGTGAGGAGTGTCTTGGTGACCAAGGGTGAAAATAGAGCTGTTAGACACGTTTTTTACAGCTGTCTACAGCTTCATTTGATTTCACACTTCTTCTTCAATTCGGCCAGAATGTTCTTGGAATGTTCTGGTTGATTCAGCTTGCTTTGTGTTGCTTTTTGCGTGAAAGGATACAGCTGTAGTGAGCTGTTGTTTGCTAAGATGAAGTGACCTTAATTATGTCACTCATGATGTCCAAGTTCATTCCACATGTGCTTGAATTCATTTCATGAGATATTTATCCTTTAATGGGCTTTTCTTTGAAATGGATCGAAATGCTTAAGTCCCAAGATAACTTCTCAAGAGCTTTCTCATGTCATGCTTCTTTTTGCTGACTTTACTCTTTTGATGTATTTGCTTTGTGAATCCAGAATGTTCTCAGAATGTTCTCATGAAATAATTCCCACAAAACAAATTAGTAGATAACAAGATAAAATAAAATTAATATGTTTGTAATCTTTAAAACATCAAATAAGGATTTTGTCTCAACAATCTCCCCCTTTTTGATGATGACAAACATTTAATTTATTTTGATTTTGATTTTGAGTTTTGGAAATTTTGTTGAAAACTCCCCCTCAATTTTAGCATTCAATTTTTATATGCTATTTGAGAATATCACAAGAACTTTGTGTTTTGATTAGAGTTTGACAGTTTATCAAATAACTCCCCCTCAATTCATGCATTCAATGTTCATATGTGAATTGAGAAATAAAAACAACATTTCATTAGATAGATAATGCCATTACCTAAAGTTTCATCATATTATTCAAAACATCAAAAAGACATAGTAGGCATGTTACTAGAATACTATCAATAAGTGCAGTGCATTTGAAACTTTACTTAGACAAAATAAAGCATAATCAAAAGATAGCAAAAGTCATTTAGAGACATAATCAAAATAGCATTTTATCATTCCTTTGATCCAAGGTCTTTTCATGGCCCTCCTAAGTCGTATCCCCTAAATCATCTCCCCCTTTATCATCACAAAAAGGTACAGGAGCAGGAGGAAGAGTTGGAGAAGAAGCATCCGAGGAGGAAGACACAGTAGGCATAGGCATGATGTACATTGGTACAGGAAAAGGATTTTGTTCAGGTGGAGGAACATCAAACTTGAGGCTCAACACTTCAGACATCCATTTTCTTTGGATTTGCAGCTCAAGAGTGTTGTATGCCAAATGATGCATTATGGCATTATTTCCTTCAAACAACCTAGGCAAGTCAGTCCTAGTCTTGCACACATCTCTCTCAAGTTTTGACCTTTTAGAAGGTTGTTCATTGTTATGAAACAACCTTTGGGTCATGGAAGTTGTTCCAGCAAAGCGCGAAGGAAGAGAGGGGCATGTAGTTTGAATCGTACAAAACGATTCCATTTGAACAGATGACTCAAAATGAGGTTGTGGAGCAAAAAATTTGTCCACTGAGTCAGGTTGAAACAAAACAGAGAAGTCATTCTTTGGAGGTGAAATAAACAAGTTAGCACTTTGTGATACCTTAATGGTTGATGGTAGTTTGGTTGGGAAGCTTTGAAGAATATGCGAGGCTTGAATAGTTTGAAAAAAAGACTGATTTGCAAAGTTGTCAAGCAATTCTTGATCTGCTTCCAAAACAGGAGAACGTTCTGGTGGAAGAAATTTTTCAGCAGAAACATTTTCAGGCATAGGCTCATGAAGATTAGAATCATCTATTTTCCTCTTCTGAGTGGGAGGAGATGAAGGAGCAGCATTTGGTTCTTGTTTCATGTGACTCACATTTTTTGGAGTAAATTTTGAATATTCAAAACTAGACACCTCACCATCTAAAGGTACTTCAAATTTTTTGAAGATTTTTGTGAGGGTCATTCCATATGGCACGGTGAATTTTCTGTTTGGATTTTGGATGGTGTTGATCATGTTGTGGATGAGAATATGAGGTAAGTTTACTCTCTCTTCCATGAAAAGATGGTACATGATCAAAAGATCATTTGCATGAACATGCTGAAAATTACCATTGCGAGGTAAAAGAGAATGTTGACTCATAGCATTCAACATTTTTGGGGTTAGCAGAAGGTTTGAAGAAACTAACTCAAAAACATTTGGAAGAAAAAGAAGTTGACGTATATTTTCAAATTGCACATCAAGTTCTGTGAACCATTCTTCCCCAAACACAGTAGGACCTTCTAAAGGCAATTTAAAAATTTCAGAGAGTACCTGAGGTGTGAGACGGATCTCAACATCCTTGACCCTAGACACTATTAAGCTTTTCTCAGGGAAAACTTCTGCCATGAAGTAGAAGGCTTGTATTACCTTTGGGTAATGTCTCTCACGAATTTGAAGAAACTGAGTCCATCCTTGGGCATCAGCATATTTTTTTAAGACAATTTTGTCTTTTTCCAGTTTGTCAAAGTCAAAGTACCTTCCAACACCAATTGGCCTGGTACCCCATTTCTCTTTGAATTCCTTCATAAGTTCATGATCAAACAGAGGAATTTTCTTTGTATTGGAAATGGATATCTTTTTTGGAATTGGTTTTGAATCCTTCTTTGGTTTTGGAGAACCTTCTGAAGATGGTTCAGAAGAAGGTTCAGGAGAACGTTCTAGGGAACGTTCTGGTTGAACAGTTTCTTTCTTTTTTTCCTTTTTCTTTCAGAGTTGGTTTTGGCTTTGTCACAGAGGTTTTGAAAGAGGATTTTGAAACAACTTTAGCGTGTTTCTTGAGAGGGGAACATTTCTTAGGAGGAGGATTTTTTGGTTCCTCATCCGAATCAACAATCTCATAGATAGTGGTATCTATGCTTTTGGTTTTTCTACTCCCAAACCCAGAAATAATTCTTTGAGATCTACGAGTTCTAATGTTTGGAGTGGATTTGGTTTTTTGTGGTTTAGATTTTTTGAGATGAGGGGCTGTTTGATTGAGGTTTGGAAGAGTTGCATGAGCAAGATTTTGAAGAAATGATTGATTGGAAAAGAGATTATATTCTTGAAAAAGAGTTTGAGGTTTGGTGTAGATGACCATGGCAGTGTTTGGGTCAAGATCGTATGATGAAGATTCATGATCTTTAGGAGATTGTTCTGAAGTTTTTTCTGTTTCAGGTTCGAAGTAGGTTGGCATGGGTTGTGTTTCTGAAGTGTTTGATGGAGATTCTGGTGGTGTTTGAAACTGATTTGGGGAAAGGGTGAAGGAGGAAGGGGGTGATGGAGTTGCAGACGGTGGTGATGCCGAAGATGGTGGAGATGGAGAACGTGAATAGGAAGAGATGGAAGATAGAGAGGATGGTTTGACGGGAGGGGCCTTTTTACCGGCGCCTTTTGTTCTGGCCATTTTTGGTGGTGAGAGCGGCGGAGAGTGGCGGTGTTTTTTGAGAGAAAGATGGGAAGAATGAATGAAGGAAGTTAGAAGGGTAAGGGTTATGAGAGAGAGAAGTCTGATTGGGAGGAGTGAGGGGACAAGGAAGTGGTTGATTTGATTTTAATCAATGATGACTTTTTGCAAGCTGTTTGCTTTTTCTAGGAAACTGTAAAAACCAGTTACTAGATGGTTTTAATGAAACTTATCAGTCATATTTGAAAAGGAAGCCTTTACATAGGCGTGTGCCATAAGCTTGGCAAGAGAAGAATTATGAGAACATTAACCCTATGACTCAGAATGATTTCTAAGTTTTGCAAGGATTTTTTATTATGTGCAATTTTTCTTTAATGAAATTAAAACGATCCTCAATCAACGGTTTAGTAAAGATATCAGCTAATTGATTATTTGTGTCAACAAAAATTAATTCAAATTCCTTTTTGTTAACATGATCTCTTATAAAATGATGTTTAATTTCAATATGTTTTGACCTTGAATGTTGAATGGGATTTTTTGATAAATTTATCGCACTTGTATTATCACAAAATACTGGAATATTTATGTACCTTATTGAAAAATCTTCAAGTTGATTTTTAATCCAAAGAACTTGAGAGCAACAGTTAGCTGCTGACACGTATTCTGCTTCTGTAGTTGACAGAGCAATAATGTTTTGTTTTCTGCAAGACCGTGCATTCCCAAGAAACTGACATGCTCCACTTGTACTTTTTCTTTCAATTTTGTCTCCAGCATAATCAGCGTCACAGTATGCTATAAGATCAAAACAAGAACCTTTGTTATACCAAAGGCCAAGATCAGTAGTACCTACTAGATATCTAAAAATTCTTTTTACAGCAGTTAAATGTGATTCTCTTGGAGAAGTTTGAAAACGTGCACATAAACCAACTGAAAAAACAATATCTGGTCTACTGGCAGTTCAGTACAACAGAGATCCAATCATTCCTCTGTATTATTTTTCAGAAATAGTTCTTCCATTTTCATCCTTGTCTAAATTTGAAGATGGATGCATGGGAGTGGCCATTATTTTGGCTTCACTCATTTTATATTTTTTGAGAAGATCTTTGATATATTTTTCTTGACAAATAAAGATTCCATTTATTTCTTGTTTGATTTGTAAACCAAGAAAGAATCTTAATTCTCCCATCATGCTCATTTCAAATTCACTTTGCATGAGTTTAGAGAAATCATCACACATTTTTTCATTTGTTGATCCAGAAATGATGTCATCAACATAGATTTGGACAATCAAAAAATTTGTTTTGTCATTTTTTCTAAAAAGAGTTGTGTCTATTTTTCCTCTAGAAAAATTATTTTTGATTAAGAATGTACTTAACCTTTCATACCAAGCACGAGGAGCTTGTTTAAGACCATATAATGCTTTTGTAAGTTTAAAGACATAATTAGGTTTATTTGTATTTTCAAAACCAGGAGGTTGGTGAACATAAACTTCCTCATTTAAGAATCCATTTAAAAAGGCACTTTTGACATCCATTTGAAATAACTTAATATTTTTATGAGATGCATATGCAAGAAGAATTTGAATTGCTTCTAACCTTGCTACCGGGGCAAAAGTTTCATCATAATCAATACCTTCTTGTTGATTATATCCTTGTGCTACGAGTCTGGCTTTGTTTCTGACAACTTTTCCTTCTTCATCTAATTTGTTTCTAAATATCCATCTTGTTCCAATGATAGATTGATTTTGAGGTTTAGGAACAAGATTCCATACCTAATTTTTCTCAAATTGAGACAGTTCTTCTTTCATAGCTATTACCCATGATTCTTCACTTATTGCTTCTTGTATATTTTTTGGTTCAACATGTGAGATCATTGCCATGTTGTTATCATTATCTTTAAATGATAGTCTTGTTCGAATCCCATCAAATGTATTTCCAATGATTTGTTCGGGAGGATGATCACCAATGATTTTCCAACTTTTTGGAGGAGTTTATGATGATGATGCTTGATTATGATTTTCATTGCTTGCTTGTTCTTGATTTTTCAATATTTCCTCATCATCTTCTTTGTTAGTAACAAGATTATCAAATTCATCAAAGATAATATGCATGCTTATTTCCATGGTTTGATTTCTTAGATTAAAGATCCTATATCCTTTGGAATTTGTTGCATATCCCAAGAATATCCCTTTATCAGATTTTGAATCAAACTTTCCAAGATTTTCTTTATCATTTAAAATATAGCAAAAACAACCAAAAATATGGAAATATGATATGTTAGGTTTCCTACATTTCCAGAGTTCATATGGAGTTTTATTTAGAATTTTTCTAATTGAAACACGATTTATAATATAGCAAGATGTGTTAATAGCTTCAGCCCAAAAATATTTTTCAACATTTGATTCATTTAACATTATTCTTGCCATTTCTTGTAAAGTTCGATTTTCCTTTCAACGACTCCATTTTGTTGAGGAGTTCTTGCACATGAGAAATTATGATAGATTCCTTTTTCATCAAAGAAGGTTTTGAAGGATAAGTTTTCAAATTCTCCTCCATGATCACTTCTTACAGAGATGATGTTTGAATTCATTTCATTTTGAACGAGTTTGCAAAAATTTTGAAATGCTTCAAAAGCTTCGTCTTTATGTTTTAAAAATAAAACCCATGTATATCTGAAAAAATCATCTACTATAACAAAACCATATTGTTTTCCACCAAGACTTGTGGTTCTTACAGGACCAAATAAGTCTATGTGAAGAAGTTCAAGAGGTCTATGAGTAGATACAATATCTTTTGATTTAAAACTACTTTTGACTTGTTTCCCTTTTGTACATGCTTCACATATTTTATCTTTTTCAAAATCTATTTTAGGAAGTCCTCTAACTAGATCAAGTTGTGAAAGTTTTGAAATAGTTTTCATACTTACATGACCAGTTCTTTTGTGCCAAATCCATTTATCTTTTTCAATAGACATTGAAGGTGAGAAAAACAAACACACAAGAAGGGGGGGGTTGAATTGTGTGACTCTAAAAACTTGTTCTTTTTCTTATCAGAACTTAAGGTTCAGTTCAGAAGCTGATGTAATCAGTTCTGAGATATCAGAAGTTAAATGCAGCGGATTTAAACAAGTTAAGGAGTAAGGGAAAGAGAGACACACAGAAATTATACAGGTTCCTTCTCAATGTGAGAAGTAGTCCTGTCCCCTTGTATCCAACAAGAGAGTTCACTATAATCAGTTTTGATTACAATTGCTCAATCACTAAGAAAGAGACTTCCAGCTGCTCAATCACAAAGAAAGAGACTTCTATGCTCAACCACTAAGGAAGAGGCTTCCAATGCTCAAGTCACTAAGACAAGAGACTTCCCAATGCTCAAGTCACAAAGACAAGAGGCTTCTGACTCAGACCACAAAGGAATGAGGTTACAATTGCTTAGTATACAGACTAAGACTTTGAGGGACCAAACTGGTTTACAAGTAAAGGAGTTTGGGATGAACACTTGATCAAATATCAGAGGTGTTCTCTAAATACAACACAGGTTAAGACTCTTAACCTTCAGAAATTCTAAGTTACAAAGACTGAGGAATTTCTAAGAGATTTGAACTATGACAGTTTTTATACAGAAAACAGGGCAAAGTTTCAGCAATGTGTTTCAAGAGTCTTCAACACTTTCTTCTTCAAATCTTCCTCCTTTTATAGACAAAAATAGAGCTGTTGAAGATTTGCTGGAAATCAGGAATTTAGCCGTTGCAATTGGACTAGGTTGCTGCAAATGTGTGCTGCACTTTTTCTGTCAGAACAGGGCAGGTGCCATTTTTGAATTGGCCCACCTTAAAAACTGGAGAATGTTTGGGTCAGGGGAACAACTGTTCCATTGAGTTGTTCTGACACCTCCAGGCATTAAATGCGCACAGTACTGGTTGCTTTTCCATGCCATATCAGCTTCAGAAGCTTCTTAGTGAACAGTGATCAGAAGCTCCCTTTGTACGGATCAGAAGCTGGCTTAGTTGTACGGATCAGAAGCTGGTCTTCAGATGTTGACCTTGCGTTGACTTCATCAGAAGCACCCAGTCTTCAGAAGCTGCACTTCAGGAGCATTTCTTCAGGACCACTTCAGAGGCTTCACTTCAGGACCAGTTTCTTCTTAGCCTTGCAACCTTGCTTCTTGGCTTTCCTTCTTGCTCTTTAGCTTGTTCTTCATAACCATTATCAATCAATACTAATTAAGCATGTGGTTCTGAAACACTTGAACAAAGCATTAGCAAATAACCAATTTTCTCTTTATTACCTTGTTATCATCAAAACCATAGAGAGAGATATGTTTACACATAAATGTTTCAACAATCTCCCCTTTATTTTATGAGAGACTTGTTAAACACATTTTGTTCCAACAATCTCCCCCTTTTTGATGATGACAAACATAAGTATTAAAACAGAAAATTGTTGTTAACTTAATTAACAAGTTAACTACAGGGTGTGAGGTTTGTAAGCTCCCCCTGAGTCTGATCCAAGTTAATTAAGTTTAGTTAAAAACACAAATGTGAAAATTTCAGAATTGTTGTTAAGTGTAATTAACAATCTGACTTCAGGAGAGGTTTGTAAGCTCCCCCTAGGTCTGACAATCCTCAAGGTTAGGTTTGTAAGCTCCCCTTGATTCTTATCCATGTTAATTAATCTTAACTTAAAACAATATGGTGAAATTTACACTCAGAGTTTAAAGTGACTTGTTGACTTCAGGTTCTGAGGTTTGTAAGCTCTCCCTAAGTCTGATAATCCACAGGATGAGTTTTGTAAGCTCCCTGAGTCTTATCCAAGTTATTTTAAATTCTATTTACTCACTAAGAGTAATGTATCTCACAGAAATATATCAGAGGCTAAGAGTTAAAAAGCAGTTCTCATAAGTTAAATTTAGTCAGAAATGTATCAGAGCTAGTCAGAAATGTATCAGAGCTTAACTTAGCTTAACTGATCAGTATCAGAGCTAGCTTAACAATTGTATCAGAACTTAATCCTAACAATTGTATCAGAGCTTTAATAGGCTTAGCTTCTGACAATTTTAACTTATTTGAGCTCAGGTGCTTTAATACTTGTTTTACTTTTCTCCCCCTTTTGTCATCAACAAAAAGTACTACTTTCTCCCCTTAAGACAGAAAAATTTCTTCCCCTTTGTCAAGAGAGTTGGAAAATATCTGTATCAGAGCAGAAAAGGATTTGAAAAGAGTTTGAAAGCAGGTATCAAAGCAGTTCAATGTCCCCCTTTTTTAAAAAGTTTGAAAGCAGTTCTGACACCAAGTTTGAAAAGATTTCAAAAGGATTCAGAATTTGGGGGGGTTGAACTAACCAAGATTGTGAGATATTTGTGCAATCATATGGATAACCAAGTAGCAAGGATAATCATCAGAGCCTACTTGATTTACAATGAGTATATGACTTGCAATAAAAATAGAATGCTGTTCAGAAGCAGAGAAAGTTTGGAGCTTCTGATCAGATCATTCTGTGTTCAGACATTACTTGTTCAGTACAAACTGGTTCAGCATCAGAGCAAAGCAACCAGTTGTGTTCAGTATCAGAGCAAAACTTCTCAAGAAGTGTTCAGTATCAGAGCAATTCTGAGCTTGCTTTAAAGAAATATATCAGAATCTGATACCAGTTGAGGATTTATCTCAGAGTCTGATACCAGCAAAAAGGTTTTAATTCAGAGTCTGATACCAAATAAAAACATTTCTAAAGACTGATACCAAGATGAAAAGAGTTCTTGAAACTGAACATATCTGAAACACTTAGGGCTTTTAAAATGTGTCTGTGCTAAACATTTTGAAAACAATTGACACCAACTGAAAATTGTTTGTCAAGCAATTTTAACAATGAGTATCAGAGCATAAAAACACATTTTTACTTGATGACTTTGGGAGGAGTAGAGTATAAACTTTCAAAGCTTTAATCATCATTGCCCATAGCTATACTTATCAGATTCTGACCAATATTAGATTATCAGATTCAGAAGTCAGAAAATCCAGGTTCTGACCCTTCAGACTCTGAGATTTTTCAGGCTTAACTTTATTCAAACTCTCAGAAGATGAGTGTTTGATAAGTCTTAGCTCATGATAAACTTAGAGTCAAGGAATACATTCAGATTCAAGCACAATTTTCATGAGACAAAGTGCATGTTCAGATTCTTTTTAATAAAATTGAATCTTTCTTCTGTTAGGGGTTTTGTGAATATGTCAGCCCATTGATGATCAGTATCAATGAACTGAATATCCAAAACACCCTTCTGAACATAATCTCTTATAAAATGATGTTTTATTTCTATGTGCTTGGCTCTAGAATGCAGAATTGGATTTTTAGACAGACATATAGCAGCAGTATTATCACAATAAATTGGAATATTATCTGCATGAATCTGATAATCCTCTAATTGATGTTTCATCCAGAGCAGTTGTGTGCTACAACTTGCAGCTGAGATGTATTCTGCTTCTGCTGTTGACAAAGCAATGGTTGCTTGTCTCTTGCTGGCCCAGGATATCAGATTCTCACCAAGAAACTGACAGTTTCCACTGGTGGATTTTCTTTCAATCCTGTCCCCAGCATAGTCAGCATCACAGAATCCAACTAGCTTATAATTTAGAGATTTCTTATATAGAAGTCCCAAATTAGTTGTTCCTTTCAGATACCTGAAGATTCTCTTGACAGCAGTCATATGAGATTCTCTAGGATCTGATTGGAATCTAGCACACAGACATACACTAAATAAAATATCTGGCCTAGAAGCAGTTAAGTATAGGAGAGAACCTATCATACCTCTGTACAGCTTCTGATCTACCTTAGTGCCATTGTCCTCTTTGCTTAAGGTGCAGGTAGGGTGCATTGGTGTTGTCATCAGCTTGCAATCATCCAACTGGAACTTCTTCAGAAGCTCCTTGATGTATTTTGACTGATGAACATAAACACCCTCTTTGCATTGGTTGATTTGAATTCCCAAGAAGAATTTCAGCTCACCCATCATGCTCATTTCAAATTCATCCTGCATTAACTTAGAGAATTCCTTGCAAAGGGAGGCATTAGTAGAACCAAATATGATATCATCAACATAGATTTGTACAATTAAGATTTCTTTCTTAACAGTTTTTCTAAAGAGTGTATTGTCAACTCGACCTCTTACAAAACCATTTTTAATTAAGAAGTTGCTTAGCCTTTCATACCAAGCTCTGGGAGCTTGTTTCAGACCATACAAGGACTTCTTCAGTTTAAAAACATGATTTGGATATTTTACATCTTCAAAACCAGGAGGTTGTTTGACATATACTTCTTCAGAAATCACACCATTTAAGAAAGCACTCTTAACATCCATTTGATACAAGATGATATCATGATTAATAGCATAAGAAAGAAGTAACCCTATTGCTTCCAGTCTTGCAACTGGAGCAAATGTCTCAGTGTAGTCAATTCCTTCTTGCTGGCTGTACCCTTGAGCTACTAATCTAGCCTTGTTTCTGATCACTTCTCCTTGTTCATTGAGCTTGTTCCTGAACACCCATTTTGTTCCAATGATGTTCTTCTGATCAGGTCTTGCCACAAGATCCCATACATCATTCCTTTGGAACTGGTTCAGCTCTTCTTGCATTGCTACAATCCAACCATCATCAGCAAGTGCTTCATCAGCAGTTGTGGGTTCAATCATGGATAAAAGACCAAGCATGGACTCATTCTGAGTGAATGCTGATCTTGTCTTCCTTGGACTGTTCTTGTTTCCAATGATCAACTCCTCAGGATGTGAAGACTTGTACTTGAATGAGGTTCTGGGTGGATTAGCTTCTGAAGGGCCATCAGGGATTTGTTCAGAACCATGCTGATCTTGATTAGCATCAGGAGTAGTGTTATTGCTGGAGAGTTTCTCAGAGTCTTCATTGTTTTCAGCTTCTGAACCTTCATCAGAACCTGAACTGGGTTCAGCTTCTGAAGGTTCCTCTGAGATTCTGACATCTGCAAAACTCTCGACCAGCTCTGGTATTTCACTACCAGGCTTCTTATCATCAAACCTAATGTGTATAGCTTCTTCAACAACATGTGTTTCAGAATTATACACTCTGTATGCCTTGGATCTCTCTGAGTATCCTAAAAAGGTACCCTTTTGAGCCTTGGCATCAAATTTCTTTAGGTAGACCTTATTGTTTAGTATGTAACATGTACAACCAAACTGATGAAAATAAGAAATACTTGGTTTTCTTCCTTTAAATAATTCATATGAAGTTTTATTCAGAATGGGTCTGATGTAGATCCTGTTCTGAATATAACATGCTGTGTTTACAGCTTCTGCCCAAAAGTACTTAGCAATTTTTGACTCATGGATCATGGTTCTGGCCATTTCTTGTAAAGACCTGTTCTTTCTTTCTACAACTCCATTTTGTTGTGGAGTTCTAGGAGATGAGAACTCATGGAAAATTCCATGATCTTCACAAAAGTTTTCAAAAGGTTCATTTTCAAATTCACCACCATGATCACTTCTGATTTTCAAAATTTTCAAATCAGTTTCTGTTTGTACTTGTTTGCAGAATTTGAAAAACACATCATATGTTTCATTTTTGGTTCTGAGGAATTTAACCCAAGTCCACCTACTATAATCATCAACAATAACAAGTCCATACTTCTTCCCATTGATTGAAGCAGTTCCAACAGGACCAAACAAATCAATGTGAAGGAGTTCTAGAGGTTTAGAGGTGGAAACAATGTTCTTTGGTTTAAAAGAAGTTTTAGAAAACTTTCCAATTTGGCATGCACTGCACAGTGCATCTGAGTGATAGTCAATTTGGGGCAAGCCTCTGACCAGCTGTAACTTGCTAAGCTTGGAGATGAGTCTCCAGTTAGCATGTCCCAGCCTTTTGTGCCAGACCCATTTCTCATCACTTACAGACAGAAGGCAAACTACCTTCTGCTGAACCAATTCAGAAAAATTAATTTTATAAACATTGTTTTTCCTGCTGCCTCTGAACACTACAGACTTGTCTTTGCTACTGATTACAGTACAAGTGTTCTTATTAAACAGGACTTCATAATTACTATCACATAATTGACTTATGCTAAGTAAATTATGTCTAAGTCCATCTACCAGCCAAACATTATCAATGTAAAGGGAAGAATTACCTATCTTACCAGTACCAATGATCTTTCCTTTCTGACTTCCTCCAAACCCCACAGTTCCTCCCTCTTTCAGAGTTAGGGTTTGGAACATAGACTTGTCCCCTGTCATATGATGCGAGCATCCACTGTCCAGGTACCAGGACCTTCCCTTTTCTTTGGATGACAAGCATATCTGCAATTGAAATGATCTCAGACTTAGGTACCCAGATTTTCATGGGTCCTTTGGGGTTAGTCCTGAAAGGTTTTGGCTTCTTGTGTCTGAAGTTATGATATTCAGACTTATTCTGATGCTTAGGATATGAATCCTTATATCTTGAATAAGTCTGACTTTCAGAACCTGAGTGCTTCAGAATCTGAGTTCTCAAAGGTTTGGACTCAGACTTCTTCAGAACCTGAGACTTGAAGGTCTTTGGTTCTGATTTGTTCAGAGTCTGACCTTTTGAGTACCTTGGTTCTGATCTCTTCAGAATTCTAACTTTACTTACTTCAGGCACAAGGCAAGCTTCAGTTTTGCCTTTCTTAAAACAGTTTGAAGCAGAAAACTGATTAGTTTGCTTTGGCTTGCTTTGCCTAACATTCTGAGATTGAAAATGTTTTACATTGACTGGTTTAACAGATTTTGAAGTTTTAATAAACCCAGTCTTAGAAAAATTTGAATCAGATTTAATCAGATTCTGAGACTTACTAGTTCCAGATTCTGAACACTTCAGATTCTGAACAGGTTTGAGTTCAGAGTCTGATTTCCTCTTACTCTTAGGCTTAGGACCTTTTGGCTTAGATTTAGGCAAGGTTTTAACAGTTGCCTTCATCTTACCCTTAGGCTTAGAAGCTTCAGAGTCTGAGTTGTTCAGAACTTCTGACTTAGTCTCAGATTCTGATACTTTCAATTTCTCAGAATTATCAGAAGCAGGCACAAAGCATATACTATTGCCTTTTAAAGTATGTTCAGAACATGAAGGTGAGTTTAAATAATTTGAAGGTTTGAATAAATCATAGCCAATGCCTTCACCTTTGTTTCTGATCATATTATACATCATGGAGGCAATTTTAGTTCTATTGAATCCAGTTAACATGAAATCCTGAAGAGCTATTTCCTGTTCATTAGGAATCTCTTCAGATTTCCTATGAGCCTCTTTTCTGAGTTCCTCAACTTCCTCATCATATTCAAAAATTTGATTCTGAAGTTTAAGGTTTTCCTCAGACAGCAAGTTTGTTTGATTTTTCAAAGACTTAATTTCTTTTAACTTGCTTTTAAGATGACTCATAAGATCATTAACTGTTTCAATTAAATCAGATCTAGAGAGTTCAGAATATACCTCATCTTCTTCATCAGAATCTGAACATGATTCTGCATCAGAAGATGCAATTGCCATCAGGGCAAGGTTTGCTTCTTCCTCATCAGATTCTGACTCATTGTCCAGATCATCCCATGTAGCCATGAGACTCTTCTTGAGCTTATTTCTGAAACTGCTGGACTTTGAGCTGGACTTCTTTGCTTTTTCCTTGGATTTTTCCTTCTGAAGATCAGGACAATCAGCAATGAAGTGGCCAGGCTTTTTGCAGTTGTAGCAGCTTTCCTTCTGGATATCCCTCTTTGAACCAGAACCAGATCCTCTGAAGTTACTGCTTCTATTAGAGAACTTTTTCTTTCTGTTCATCAGATACTGAAGTCTTTTAGAAATCATTGCAAGCTCATCAGCATCTGAATCTTCATCAGAATTTCCCTCAGGAAACTCTTCTTCAGATTCAATAGCTTTCAAAGCTTTAGCAGGTTTTCTTTTAGACTTCAGAGCCAATGTTTTTGGTTCTCTAACAGGCTCATCCTCATTGAGTCCCAGTTCATGCACTTTGAGGGAGCTTATCAGATCCTCAATACTTAAAGTATTCAGATCCTTAGCTTCCTCAATGGCAGTCACTTTAGGTCTCCATTTGGATGGCAGACTTCTAAGAATTTTATTCACATGATCAGCTGTGGTGTAACTCTTCTTCAGAATCTGAAGTCCAGAAACCAGAGTCTGAAATCTTGAGAACATAGTCTCAATATTTTCATCCTCTTTCATTCTAAACAGTTCATATTGCTGAACAAGTATGTTTGCCTTAGCTTCTCTAACTTTCTGATTACCTTCATAGTTAGAGCAGAGAGATGTGAATATAGCCTTTGCAGTGGACTTGTCACTCAGCTTCTGATACTCAGTGTGAGGCAATGAGTCCACAATGATTCCTCTGACATGATGATGCTTCCTATAGATCTTTCTTTCAGCATCACTCAGAGATCTTCTGTTGACAGCAACACCTTCTTCATCTACAGGTATTGAGATTCCATCTTCAATAACATCCCATAGAGTATCATCAATCCCAATAATATGACTGTACATTTTACTCTTCCACCAAGAGAATTTTTCTGGGTCACCAGTAAACATAGGAGGTTTATTGTGTGACCTAGACTTCTTTTCTTCAGTACTATAGTCATATTGTACATTTCTTTGATTTCTGGGAGATGGTGGATTTCTGGGAGAGGGTGGAGGTGAATCACTAGTTGAGGCCATGTTTTTCTCAGGATCCTACTGACACACTATTAAGTGTTAATATCAGAACCGGAGCTCTGATACCAACTGAAGGTGAGAAAAACAAACACACAAGAAGGGGGGGGTTGAATTGTGTGACTCTAAAAACTTGTTCTTTTTCTTATCAGAACTTAAGGTTCAGTTCAGAAGCTGATGTAATCAGTTCTGAGATATCATAAGTTAAATGCAGCGGATTTAAACAAGTTAAGGAGTAAGGGAAAGAGAGACACACAGAAATTATACAGGTTCCTTCTCAATGTGAGAAGTAGTCCTGTCCCCTTGTATCCAACAAGAGAGTTCACTATAATCAGTTTTGATTACAATTGCTCAATCACTAAGAAAGAGACTTCCAGCTGCTCAATCACAAAGAAAGAGACTTCTATGCTCAACCACTAAGGAAGAGGCTTCCAATGCTCAAGTCACTAAGACAAGAGACTTCCCAATGCTCAAGTCACAAAGACAAGAGGCTTCTGACTCAGACCACAAAGGAATGAGGTTACAATTGCTTAGTATACAGACTAAGACTTTGAGGGACCAAACTGGTTTACAAGTAAAGGAGTTTGGGATGAACACTTGATCAAATATCAGAGGTGTTCTCTAAATACAACACAGGTTAAGACTCTTAACCTTCAGAAATTCTAAGTTACAAAGACTGAGGAATTTCTAAGAGATTTGAACTATGACAGTTTTTATACAGAAAACAGGGCAAAGTTTCAGCAATGTGTTTCAAGAGTCTTCAACACTTTCTTCTTCAAATCTTCCTCCTTTTATAGACAAAAATAGAGCTGTTGAAGATTTGCTGGAAATCAGGAATTTAGCCGTTGCAATTGGACTAGGTTGCTGCAAATGTGTGCTGCACTTTTTCTGTCAGAACAGGGCAGGTGCCATTTTTGAATTGGCCCACCTTAAAAACTGGAGAATGTTTGGGTCAGGGGAACAACTGTTCCATTGAGTTGTTCTGACACCTCCAGGCATTAAATGCGCACAGTACTGGTTGCTTTTCCATGCCATATCAGCTTCAGAAGCTTCTTAGTGAACAGTGATCAGAAGCTCCCTTTGTACGGATCAGAAGCTGGCTTAGTTGTACGGATCAGAAGCTGGTCTTCAGATGTTGACCTTGCGTTGACTTCATCAGAAGCACCCAGTCTTCAGAAGCTGCACTTCAGGAGCATTTCTTCAGGACCACTTCAGAGGCTTCACTTCAGGACCAGTTTCTTCTTAGCCTTGCAACCTTGCTTCTTGGCTTTCCTTCTTGCTCTTTAGCTTGTTCTTCATAACCATTATCAATCAATACTAATTAAGCATGTGGTTCTGAAACACTTGAACAAAGCATTAGCAAATAACCAATTTTCTCTTTATTACCTTGTTATCATCAAAACCATAGAGAGAGATATGTTTACACATAAATGTTTCAACAATCTCCCCTTTATTTTATGAGAGACTTGTTAAACACATTTTGTTCCAACAGACATAAAACATGATTCGGCTGGAATGTCATCTAAGTATAGAACATAGAGGTTTTTCTTTCTAGAGCCAGAGAAAAAGATTTTTCCTGAGGATACTTGTTTTACTTCACATATGTTGGGTTTAAAGATAACCTCAAAACCACTATCACATAATTGGCTTATGCTAAGTAGATTGTGTTTTAAACCTTCAACATATTGAACATCCTCTATTTTAGCAGAGTTATTCTTACCAATAATACCTTTACCTTTGATTTGACCTTTGTCATTATTTCCAAAGGTCACTAGTCCTCCTTCCTTTTTTATGAAGGAGATGAAACACTGCTTATCCCCTGTCATTTGTCTTGAACAGCCATTGTCCAAGTACCATGGCTTTTTCTTTGCATTTTGAGAAGATTCATGCATTTTGATTTATTTGTTCCTTAGGTACCCATGATTCTTTGGGTCCTTCTATGTTAGTGTTCTTAAGCTCAAGATGTTTAATCTTGAGAAAACAATTTATTTCTAAATGACCCATTCTTTTGCAATACAAGCATCTCTTCTTTTTTGTCTGGAGAGAAGGTTCTTGAGTTTGGAAAGAATGTTCTAGTTTTGTAAAAGAATGTTCTGGTTTAGCGTGTGCTAATCTTTTCTTATGAAAGCAAAAGGTTTTAAGATGTCCATCTTTGTTACAAAATGAACACTTCATTTTGTTCTTTTCAGGCACAAAGAAGTTTTCATAGCTTTTTGGTTTTTTGGAAATATCAAAACCTAAACCAGCTTTATCAATTACTCCAACCTGAGAATCCATTATTTTCTGAAATGTTTCAGTTGATCTTATAAAGCATTTGAGATCATTTCTTAGTTCTTTGACTTCATTTTTTAGCATAATATTTTCAGCAACTTTAGAAGTTTCTGGAATTTTATTTTTGCCAAAATTCTTTAATTTTTCATTCGATTGAAAATATGAGTCTTGCAAATTTTGAATAATTTTCTTTTGATCATTATTCAAGTTTTGAAGTCTTTCCTTTTCTTCTTTTAATTCAATGATTTCTTTTTGTAAAGAATAACATTTATTTGTAAGAAAGTTTGAATTAAATAAAAGACTATCACATTTATTTTCTAATTCTTTGTATAAAATGGGTTGGTCGATTAAAATTACCTCTTCGTTGTCTGAATTTGCCATTAAGCCCAAATTTGCTTCTGTTTCTTCATCTCCTTCTTCTGGTTCGTCAAGGTCATCCCATGAAATTAAAGATTTTTTGTAGGGCGGTTTCTTTTGATTCTTTTTGTTTAATGGACATTCGTTTTTGTAATGTCCCTGCTTGTTGCATCCAAAACATGTCACCTGACTTTTGTCAGTTTCATTTTTTGAGTTGTCTCTTCTATTTGGAAAGTATCTTTTTATTTGATCTCTTCTTCTCATCATTCTTTGAATCTTCTTTGAAATGAGAGCAAGTTCATCTTCTACTTCTCCTTGGACAATTTGTTCTTCTTCATCTTCTTTGATTTCCTCATATTGTAAAGATGCTTCATTTTGATCGTTTTGGGTATCTTGAGAGGCTTTGAGGGCGATCATTTTTCCTTTTCTTATTGGCTTGTCTCCTTGAAGTAAAACTTCATGAGCTCTTAGTGAACCAATAAGGTCTTCTAAGGCTAAGACATTTAAGTCTTTTGCTTGAGTGATTACTGTAACCATTGGTCTCCATGAACTTGGGAGACATCTTAGAATTTTTCTGATTCTTTCATGAGTTGAATATATTTTACCCAGAGATCTTAACTCGTTTACGATAGATGTAAATCTGGAATACATTTCATCAATGTTTTCCTCTTCACTCATTTCGAAAACTTCAAATTTTCTTACGCCAATATCTATTCTTGTTTCTTTTACATGGCTGGTTCCTTCATGATGAATTCTTAACGTGTCCCACACACTTTTTGCATTATCGCATTCATCAACTCTTTCACTTTCTTCATCACTTAGTGCGCATGATAGAAAGAGTTGAGCTTTAGAGTTTAGGAGTACCTTCTTTTTATCATCATCAGTCCATGAGGATTCAGGTTTGATGGTTACTACTGCTGTGACAGCATCAGTGGTTGTTGGTACAAAGTTTCCTTTAGTGACAATTTTCCACATGTCTACATCTTGAGACTTTAGGAATAATTGCATTTTTCCTTTCCAAAAATAGTAGTTTTTTCCATCGAAAAATGGAGGTCTAATACATGACAGACCTTGTGGAATGTATGTTTCTCTTGACATTGCTTCTTTCTGAATCTTTTCCTCTAGCACAGTGCTTTGATTTTTCAGAGACCGGGCTCTGGTACCAATTGAAGTAGCAATAAACGTCGCAAGAAAGGAGGGGTTTGAATTGTGACCCTTTTAAAATTATTCCTGAAAAACTAAAGAAGTTTGTATACTCAAGAAGGTTCTTGGTAAGTGTTAGTATAAAAAGATTATGGGTTTTAAGCTTGTTTTACCCTGACCAGAATGTTCTGGATCAAATATAAAATATTTAAGTTGCTTTTAGTGAGCACCAGAATGTTCTGGAGAATGATTAATATATATAAGCAGAATGAGAAAAATGATATTTGAAATGTAAGGTACGGACTAGAATGTTCTGGAGAATGTTTAATATAGCAGAATGATAAAATAGTAAGGACCAGAATGTTCTGGAGAATGATTAATATATGAGCAGAATGATAAAACAATATTATAAGTTGATTTTAAATATGGGTTTATTTTAGGCAGATTGTTTTATCTTGGACCAGAATGTTTTGGAAGCAGTTATATGAATTAATAAAACAATACAAGTGATTAATTTAGGACCAGAGAACTCTAGATTAATTTGATTATAATTAATTAGGACCAGAATGTTCTGGAGAGATTAATAAGTAATATTATGATAGTGATAGTGTGTGAAATTTGTGTAACGAAAATAATAAAGAGAAAGGAAGAGAGAAAAACACAGGAGAATTATCCTGGTTCATCAAACCCGGCTACTTCCAGTCCCCACACCTCGTGTGAGATTATCCACTATAGTATCCTGCTAACAGAAACTTCTGACTAGCACCATAGATTCTTGATCACACCAGATCAGTCTGTTACACCCTGTATTATCAACCTCAGCAGGCTTCTACAATTCTTTGCTTTCACACAAGAAAGGTTGTTACACTTCTTTCCCAAACTATTGTTACGAATAGACTTGAGAATTACAATACACTTTGTATGAAAAGAGATGAATTTTGGATCGAATAAAATTCTCAATACATGTTTGAGATTTTACTAAAAAACTCGAAAGAGTATGATCCAAAAGAAAAGAGAGAGCTTTGAGACTTGTTTGTGAAGAGCTTTTGTATATAGTGATGATTTTCACTTGAGAGAATATTTGCTTTCAAAACTCTTGCATTTAACTTCCAAAGCCTCTTGTATTTATAGGTGAGGAGTGTCTTGGTGGCCAAGGTTGAAAATAGAGCTGTTAGACACGTTTTTTACAGCTGTCTACAGCTTCATTTGATTTCACACTTCTTCTTCAATTCGGCCAGAATGTTTTCGGAATGTTCTGGTTGATTCAGCTTGCTTTGTGTTGCTTTTTGCGTGAAAGGATACAGCTGTAGTGAGTTGTTGTTTGCTAAGATGAAGTGACCTTGATTATGTCACTCATGATGTCCAAGTTCATTCCACATGTGCTTTAATTCATTTCATGAGATATTTATCCTTTAATGGGCTTTTCTTTCAAATGGATCGAAATGCTTAAGTCCCAAGATAACTTCTCAAGAGCTTTCTCATGTCATGCTTCTTTTTGCTGACTTTGCTCTTTTGATGTATTTGCTTTGTGAATCCAGAATGTTCTCAGAATGTTCTCATGAAACAATTCTCACAAAACAAATTAGTAGATAACAAGAAAAAATAAAATTAATATGTTTGTAATCTTTAAAACATCAAATAAGGATGTTGTCTCAACAATTTCCCCCTTTTTGATGATGACAAACATTTAATTTATTTTGATTTTGATTTTGAGTTTTGGAAATTTTGTTGAAAACTCCCCCTCAATTTTAGCATTCAATTTTTATATGCTATTTGAGAATATCACAAGAACTTTGTGTTTTGATTAGAGTTGGACAGTTTATCAAATAACTCCCCCTCAATTCATGCATTCAATGTTCATATGTGAATTGAGAAATAAAAACAACATTTCATTAGATAGATAATGCCATTACCTAAAGTTTCATCATAGTATTCAAAACATCAAAAAGACATAGTACGCATGTTACTAGAATACTATCAATAAGTGCAGTGCATTTGAAACGTTACTTAGACAAAATAAAGCATAATCAAAAGATAGCAAAAGTCATTTAGAGACATAATCAAAATAGCATTTTATCCTTCCTTTGATCCAAGGTCTTTTCCTGGCCCTCCTAAGTCGTATCCCCCTAAATCATCTCCCCCTTTGTCATCACAAAAAGGTACAGGAGCAGGAGGAAGAGTTGGAGAAGAAGCATCCGAGGAGGAAGACACATTAGGCATAGGCATGTTGTACATTGGTACAGGAAAAGGATTTTGTTCAGGTGGAGGAACATCAAACTTGAGGCTCAACACTTCAGACATCCATTTTCTTTGGATTTGCAGCTCAAGAGTGTTGTATGCCAAATGATGCATTATGGCATTATTTCCTTCAAACAACCTAGGCAAGTCAGTCCTAGTCTTGCACACATCTCTCTCAGCTTGCTTTGTGTTGCTTTTTGCGTGAAAGGATACAGCTGTAGTGAGCTGTTGTTTGCTAAGATGAAGTGACCTTGATTATGTCACTCATGATGTCCATGTTCATTACACATGTGCTTTAATTCATTTCATGAGATATTTATCCTTTAATGGGCTTTTCTTTCAAATGGATCGAAATGCTTAAGTCCCAAGATAACTTCTCAAGAGCTTTCTCATGTCATGCTTCTTTTTGCTGACTTTGCTCTTTTGATGTATTTGCTTTGTGAATCCAGAATGTTCTCATGAAACAATTCTCACAAAACAAATTAGTAGATAACAAGATAAAATAAAATTAATATGTTTGTAATCTTTAAAACATCAAATAAGGATTTTGTCTCAACACCGCCTTCATCAGCGTTTTACTTTATAGTGTGTCCCACGCGTTTACATTTTGTTTCATGCAGCGTCACATCCTTTCCGCTTTGTGCTTTCTTTAGTGCCCGAGGGAAGCTGACTGGCTAAGGTGCAGTTCCCCCGTTAGAGGGTGTTTAGGGGGCGAGACACTCTACCATGGGGTCGCTAGCCCCATCAGCGGGTCTGTCGTGGCCGCTTTAGGCTTATACTACCTTTTAAAAGCAGAAACTGTGCCAGCCATTCTCCTTTGAGGGTGCTTTCCTTGCTAGGATTTCCTGGTCCTGTCAATCAAAGAACGTAACAAGACGTATTTCTTGGGGGGGAAAACACTTGTTTACTATTAATATCATAAAGATGGATTTACAATGGGTCTGTTTACTCCCGACATTTTTTTTTAAGAATGTTGGAAATGAAATTTGGAAATTTAAAGTACTTAGCTATTTCGATGCTCGGTGTTGCCGCCCTCATGCTCTGATTCGTGATGGTTGCACTACTGCCATGCTAGCTACTCATCACTTGGGGGCAATGTCTCGTTCTCTGGCTCCCTTCAGTGCAGGGGCGGACTCGAACTTGGGGGAAGCTTTATAGCACTTCTCGGCGTTGTCCAGGTCCGCGTGGATGGTGACCACCCTGCCAGTCTCACTGTGGTACTTCATTTTAGATGAACCGTAAAAGCTACCGCATCTAACGCGGCCATTGTGGGGCTCCCTAGTATGCAACTATAGATCGGTATGCCGGGGATTACTAGGAAGGATGTTTCTAGCTCTCATTCCTCTGCCCCTTTGCCAAAGATAACGTTCATATACCCCCATGGGCGCACGCTGGCCCCGTTGAAGCCTTATCCTCCAGCTCCATAGTAGTATTTCAGATCCTCTTTCTTTAGCCCTAGCTTCTCAAACGTGTCCTGATATAGGATGTCCACCGGGCTGCCCTCGTCTATCAGGCACCTGTTAATATTGTGCCCAAGGATGCTGGTGGTGACAACAAGTGGGAGGGTCTCATTGGGTTCCCCCTTACCTTCTCATCATCCGCGAACCCAAGGACGGGTCAGACTCTTGCCTTTTTTGAGGCTCGCGCTTCGGCATCCTCCTTGGCGTCCTCACTCTCGTGTGGGGTCCCACGGGGTAGGTCGCCTTGCCCTCCATCTCTGTGGTGTGCGTTACAAGTGAAATAGCTAAGTCTCCCTTGCTTGACCAGTATTTCGACAGCATCCCGAAGTTGATAACATTCATTGGTGTCGTGTCCACGACATTTGTGGAAACGACAGTACCTTGATCTGTCTGTCTTCGAGGATTCCTTTAGTGGCTGGGGTAGCTTGATGCCCGTCTCTTTGAACTCCTTGTTCCGGTATTCACTGAGGATGGTTTCTCACAAAGCATTCAAACGTGTGTAGCTGGCGGAATGGGCGTGCTGCTTCTCTATTTTCCCGCCATTTCCATGCTGCCTGTCTTTGTTCTCGGTCACTTCACCATCCGATCTCTCCCTACCGGGGGAAGTATGGTAAGGCGTGGATGGAGAGGTTGCAGATACTTTCTGCCGCCTGGAGACCAAGCTCCTCTTTCACTCTTCGTTCGTCGAAGGGATTGTCTGTGGCCTTTTGTCATTTTCGTCTCGTGGTTGCACGCGTGTCGGGCTCGTCTTTTAAGGTTATAACCAGCAACCTGCATCATGATGCTTCTGGGGGAGGAGGCCGCCTCTCAGTCTTTCCGACGGACGGGCTCCTCAAGTGCGTTCAACGACGGTCCGTTATGGAGTGGCTACTCTTCTTTCTACGAGGGATTTCTCCCTTTTACGCCGTTCAAGAGAACGGTGGTGAGAATGGTTGTGAATCTCCTTGTTCGAGTTATCTGGAAATTTTCCTTCACCTTGGTGGGGTTGCGCGGGAGTGACGTTGTCGGTGACTGCTGGCGTTTCATAGCGGAGAGTCTGATGGTCTGTTTCGATCTGCTTAACGGTTTCGGTCGGGGTTTTTTCTCGATTCACCGCAGGGTGCTTGAGCAGATTCAGCAGTTCCGTTAGATTTGATAGAAGTTCGTTCGGCTTCTGCGGAGGAGACAGGGGAGCGTATTCGAAAAATAGAGGGAACAAATTGGTGTTTTCCTTGAGTGGAGTAGGTGTGAGGGGGAGTGTCTCCTCTACAGCCGCGGAGGGAAGAACACCGGTCGTCATGTCGAGAGTAGCGGCATTAGCATGCTCTTCTTGATTCGCGGGTTTAAGAACTGGAATCGTTCGATCTCGTTGAAGTTGAATCTCGGAACGTGGTTCTCGTATGGTGGAGGAACGGCTCATGGTGGCTCGTCTACAAGTTCCGGCCATTTTTTTGGTGGATGGAGCGATAATTGTCAACCGTTGCGGTGGAGGAATGTGTAACCGAAAACGGTTACGGTGGAGGATCGTGTAACAGAAAACGGTTACAGTGGAGGATCGTTAGACCGAGGCGATTAGCTAACGATCCCCTCCTTCTAGCGCCAAATGAACTGTCCGGTAAGAGACCGATGAAGACAACGGTGGCGGAAAGTGCTCCGGTACGGTGGCGATGCGTCTTCGTGGTGGAACGAAAGGTGCCTGCAGGCAAGTTAGCACTCCGACGATCAAGTCAGTAATGGAACTGAGAAAGAGTGCATGAAAAGTGTGTGTAAAGTGAATCGTACCTTGAGGGTGAAGCTACCTCACCCTTATATAGGTGCTCCACGGGAATAACCGCCTCTGGGATATGCATCGTGTGATTAGAGACACGTGTACGGTGTCAGATGCAGGGAGACGTGCTGCAGTGCGGCCTCACGCACGATAGTTTAGTGTGCGCCTTCAGGTGACGCGCCTTGGAGTAGTGGTCGTTTGGTCCACGTGTTGCTGTCTGGTTGGCCTTCTAGCCGGTCCAGAACAGGTTCATTTCACTAATCATTGTCCTAGCTAACTCTTCCAAAACATAATTTTTCCGATTTTGAAAAAAGACACCTGCATTGATGTGACAGATTGTATTTGCAAATGCTATTGTTGAAATAATTGAAGATGAAATGGAGATTAAATGCGTGTTTACCCAAAAACATCAAATTTGTAGAAAGAGACAGTATAACAAAAATTTATTTGAATACTAACAACCTCAAGTCAGATACATGTATAACCATGGACGAGTCTAGGAATTCGGGTTATAGCTAACTCCACAACATTCTCACAAGGCTAAGAAAATGTGGCAATGTTTTGCAAAAACTACTCCGGGCTTAAATACAAACAAAGAGTACATATATCTAAGTTTAGAGGCTGTAAATCATTTAACAGACTATACATGATCGTAAAAAAATATACTCTCTCTAACTTTGCATTGGGCGAGCCTCTTTTTGACAACTAAAATCCACAGTTTGCGATCAATCTTTCTTGAGAGTTGTTGAGGGCTTTCGAAGAAGAGATGATAAGAAACAATTTGATTAGTTGAACTTGGAAGATGAGGTATGTGGCAGCCGAAATTAGAAAGTGACGGTAGCGCTAGGGTTTTTAGATTGAAAGGATTTGAGAGAGAATAAGAAGAAGCAAATGAAGGACATTGAAGAAAACATGTAGCCTATTTGGTTGGGTTTCGGTCGAATTCATCCAATGGCTACTATTGCAGTCTTATCTTGGATGAGCTCATAACCGTTGGATCCTCGTTAAAAGAAGGAATGAGGGACCGTTTTGCAAAGTTTATAACTACGAGTGTGCGAATTTGCTCCTTCAAACTTGAAATGATCAATTTTGACCCATCAATTTTACCTCAATTTGCATTTACTAGTCCCCCATGTACATGTGGACCAATTTTGACCAAAAAGCATTGACGTGGTAGATTTTAATGACAAGTCATATACATGTATTCGCTAACGTGAAAATTAATTACTTTTAAAATAAAAATCAAGAAAATATATGTAATAATAAAAGCATTAATTTATTAAATAAAATGTCTTTCCATATGAGTATAGAATTACTTATACTTTTTAATCAACAAAACAAAATAATCAATTAAGTTGTTGCATCTTATGTGTTGGTCAAATATACACCATTGGGGTAAAAATATAGTGAGTTGTATAAATATGATGTGGCATAAGGAAACCCACTAAAGAAGCGAGAAGTTCGGAATGAGTTACTTAAATTATGATCATTAAAGATGCTCTCAGTCCTTAATAAAAACGGAGTAAAAACTAATTTTAGTTTTTGAGAAAAATATATCATCCATTTTTGTCACTCAAAACAAAAGTCACAAATAGTTTCTCAAGACTACCAACTCGAAAATACAACATTCCATTCCATAAGAAAAATATAAACACAAAATGTAATTCCTGGTGAAGGGAGTAATGTGTTCTGGTTTTGTAATAATGATATAGAATATTTGTAGACGTTTGTTTTACGTTTTTCTAAATGAGTAGAATGAATTTGTATTTTGTAACAAAAAAAGAGAGAATGAATTTGTATTTGTTCTCTTCTATATACATTTCTTTGTTCCATGCAACCGATTTCTTTCCAATAGCTAGCCTTTCATTTCAATCATCATTTATTCCAATAGTTTGTTTTTCTGATTGTCCATCAGAGTGTGCCTCTATCTATTATGTCTTGACAACTACAAAATCCACCCTTTGAGGTCATTCGCACGTGAGAGTTGTTGTTGCACAACCAAAACAGATGCACTACTATTAAGATCAGGTGAAGCAAGAAAATCACCAATAGCACCAAGTTCTGGAAATTCACTCCATTCTGCCAATCCATCAGTTTGAGGAGATTGAGTTTCATGTCTTCTCCCAACTATAAAAAAATCATGTTCATTCACTATCTCACGTAGAAAAGATGCGGTTTCTGATCCATTCTGAGTGAAAACTTCTTGATACCTCACATTTTCAGCATGTCTCAATTCTTCCAACATTTCATCACCAATTACCATTAACTCCTCCAATTCTGCAATGTTTTCCTTAGCAACAAGACGGTAAACAACTAGGTTGATCCTAGGATTATTCATTGTTCGTTTCGCTAAACATAAGACCTCTTCATCATCGCCATTTCCGCCTAAATATATGATGGCTAAACGAGTATTAGAATATTCTGATTTTATTGATGTTGTTGGTGTTGGTTTCGGTATTGAATTAGCACGAGTTACAAGTATTCCAACGGAACATGGAGCAATTTCGAGTACTCTGCGGTTCAATGCTCTTAGTACTTTCTTGTCATCAGATTCAACTACACCATCACTTGACCATGTTATATGAAATGGAAGAATGATAATGGTTGCAACTTTGTCCAATGCAAGATTACAAACATCTTCAAACATGAGATTTGGTGGAGATATTGCTGTGTAAGTGTTTATATATACTGCATTTTGATTATTGTGCTCGTAGATATCAAAAGCAAGGATAAAATCGTCCGAGTATGATTTATATGAAGCCGATCCTGATGCTTGTCTTTGAAGACAATGAGGAATGAAAAGAGGTAAGGCTCTTCCAACAAGCTCAATTACATGAAGAACATCAACTGTGATTGGTTTCTCTTGTGTTGGACAACATAAGTCTAGGAAATATGTTGTTGCTGAAATATGGTTTTGTTTTTGAAGTGTTGCGAGTATTCTCAGCTCTGAGTTTCTTTTTAAGCTGATCATATTCCTTTTTTGGTATCCAGCATATTTTCTCGATGGATCATATAATAACTTCAGTGACCAATGCACAATGGTTGCAATAATCATTATACTTATCATCATCACTCCATATGTTTTCCTATTAATAATCTGCATACATACATCATATTTGAATAAGAATAATAGTCCATATACACAGAGTAAATTTTCAATTTAGTCAAACTGTAACTCTCTCCTCTTTGGTCCCTAAACTATAGAAATATGATAATCAATCCTTACACTATGATTAATCCATCAAGTTAGTCTCTCAATTATCATAAAAATAAGAGAAATAATGATAGTTTAAGGACTAGCAAGATTGATTGAAAGTCGTTTAGAGACTACTTATTATATTTCTATAATTTAGGGACCAAATTGAATAGAGAATGGAAGTTTATGTACTACCTATATATATGTGTGTGTGTGTGTGTGTGTATTCAGTCACATAAAAATATTGCGTCTCCTTTTGATCCCTCGTTTCTAAAGTGTGGCTCTTATAGTTATAATCTTTGCAAGTATTTTTAAATAGCTATGAGAACTAAAGTTGAGACAGAAACGAGGGACCGAAATATTTTTTTTTTGGGGTGGCCAAAACCAAAATAATCATATAATAAGGGATGAAAAAACATATTTAAACCAAAAAAAAAGTTAAATGCAGTACTTGATCGTCAAATGCGGAATTGTAGACGCCAACTTCCACCACACCTTTAGTGTTCAAAATGAGGGCAATACACAAAGCATCAGTGACAGGCATCTTGCAACAAAGAGCAGTTATAAAACATGCTGCCATTTTGACCATGTGAATTACTAGGACCACTAAACCAGTAGACACCATAACATATGATGACAAATCCATTGAAAAATCAGCTTTCAACACACAAGTAGTTACAAAGATAGGCAAAAAGAATGTTGTACCAAAGAACTGAAGCTTCTTAACCAATGCAGATCCTAAAGGAGCTCCTTCAGGAACAGACAGTCCCAAAATGAAAGCTCCTAAGACAAATTCTTGATTAATCTTAACTGAAAAGATACCAAGAACAAAAACCATTGAAATGATAACATAAATGTAACTATCTTTCACAGGTCTTCCTTCTGGTGTATGTTTGATGATCCAAAACATTATTGGTCTACATACCAATGGAATTAATACAAAAAATATGAAAAGTAGGAATATATTTTTTAAGAGCGCTGTAGAATTAGGACTAGTCTTAAGAGCAACAAGATTGGTCGAAATAATTGTGGTCAATATGTCACTGACCAAAGCCGAGGATAAAGACAATCTACCAAGCTCTGAGTTTTGAATTTGAAGTTCACTTAGTAGTGAAGCGATTGTTGCAAATTGACTTAGACTGTGTGATAACACTGTCACTGCGATTCCATCACCATGTATTTTTTTAATGGCTTCGATTTTTCCAGGCAATGTTAGTAGTGGTATAAAACCAACACATAATGGTACAAATAATCCAATTATTGAAATTATCCATGCTCTCTTTCCTGTCCTTGTTATCAAGCTGAAATCCATTTGTACACCGTTTATGAAAACGAAAAGCACCATACCTAATGATGAAATTGATGAAATTACGTCATGAGTTCCATATGGAAACAACCTACCCATGTATGTGTCCAATGGTTTTAGCTCAAATGATACACCTAGAATCAACCCAGCCTGCAAATGAAATGAATAGTGTGTTTAATTTCATCTCTAGAAAATACTCTCTATAAATTATTTTCTATGTCCTATAATAATTAACCTATTTGTATAAAACAATTGTTTGAAAATGACGGTCACTTATAATTTTGAAGGAGGTATTAATTATATACTTTTTAATTTTACTCTAATTAATACTAAATGCATTACTCTCAACTCAATATACTTCACTTTGCATTTATAATAATGATAAATATAACAATACTTAATAATGGTAATTTACTAAAATTATTATTTTCTCTTTTATTTATATAATTTTCTTCATTTGTGTGAAATGGTCAAATAGATTGATTATTGTGGGACAAATGGAGTAATGAATTTCAAATGAAAATTATAGATGGAAGAACTGAAATTAGAAACAAATCTATTTTTTGTATGCAATTTAACTTTTTTCTAATAACTATGATTTATCCACATGAATGTTTACAATCATGATGGATTTTTTTGTTGAAGTTACAAAATGTTGCTTTTTCAAAATTAGGATGGTTCACAATGATTATGTTAAACTCATCGAGAATCTAAACATGCATTAAAACAATTATTCTTTTTAAAGAGTATGTCAATTGGATATACTTACAATCATTTGTGAAAGGAATTTAGGGAGTCTCAAAGGTTTGAGAATGAAACTACATATTTGCGTGAGTGCAAAAATGATAACCAACTGTAACTCAAACAAAGTCAAGAAAGATTTCATTGGTCTCCTTCCATTTTCGTGACCACTCCATAAACCATCAGAAACAATATGGGGTGGAGCCTCAAAACAAATTTTGTATACAGTTTCATTCAATCTTTTAATTTGGTAGAACAATGTATCATTTGAATTTATGCTCATTTTTGTATGACTTAATCCACAAGAATTGAAATGAAAACAAAACAATTCAATGGAGAGAAAAGAAAGAAAGAGAGAAAATAACAAGCTAGAGATTAATGACTATTTGCTTTATGTTGTGGTTGATTTTATATTGTCTATGACCGTGAATAGTTTTCTTTATAGTCAAGAACGAGTGCTTTGGTGTAACTGTCAAGGTAAATAGCCAGACAACTAAATTTTAAACATGATCGTTTAAGTAAATAGTTGGCAAGGTTGTTGATATTTTTGTAACAGGTGTGAAACAGAACATGTTTATTACAAGTTTAAACCATACGATGCTATATTTACATGTGTACGCGATTGAGGTCTCTATTTAACTATATATTATAATTATAATTAGACAATAAGAGAGAGAGAGGGAATAAAGGAATGAGTTGTCCTTTGACTAACTTGGGAAACTTTAGAGTCTGTTTTGTAAGACCAATAAACTAGTTTATAACTTATAAGATCATAGGATACACAATGACCCGATTGGTAACAGTCATTTCATCAAGAACTTATTGTTATTTCGCTAGCTTATAACTTGTTCTCTCGTGTTTAAATTTATTTTTCATCTTCTTTCTTTTGCCAATTTACTTTCTCTCTTCTCATAAAAGAAAATAACAAATACATCCCTAAATGAAACATCCGCCAACCCACATTTTTTACCATGTTGTGCCTCTAACCTTGTTTGTTTATCTCACCAGATCATAGACAGAGAGAATCTTACACTTAAAAGAGAGATGTTAATGTGTCATGTGTGATTTAAATTTCTACATTGGATGAAAGAGTGGATATTGAGAAATATATAAGAGATGACCAATATAACTAATGTATTAAGGTTTTTAGCAAAGATGCGATGTCAATCTCACTTGTGGCTCCCTCAGAACTCTGAACATTATGATGAATTAGTTTGCTATTTTTTGGATGTCATTTTCTTAATTTTTATTATTATTATTAAATATAAGTTTTTAATGTCGTTCGCTTTATGCAATTTCTTTTTTGTAGATAGATGAAATGACAATTGTTATTGAAAACTCACACACTCAAGTTGAAGAGCCAAGGTTCGAACCCTGATGACGTCGTCTGACCTTGCAATTTGATATTTTTGTCAATCGAGTTAGGACTTATGGACGCTTGATGCAATTTTTTTTTCCAACCTCTATTATTTCAAATACCTTCACTTTTAGTCTTTGGTGGGATCTGACAATAAAAAAAAATGCAAATGTGTTATGTTGAGTTAACAAAGTTACAATTTAAAATGATCTGACACTTTTTTAATTGAGCATATGTTTTTGGTAAAATAACTACTCATTAATCTCCAACTCCTTCAACTAAACAATTAAAATCATCAGTAACTCACTCTGTTTCCAATACATCCACGGACAAAACACACTACTTTTTTTCGATTATCATTTATCTCATGTTCAAATTTCTTTTTCATATTCTTTCTTTTTCTAATATTCTTTCTCTCTTCTCATGAAAGTAAGGAACATAAACCTCCCTCTATGAAGCCACCATCAACCCACCTTTTTTACCATTTTGTGCCCTCGTTTGGCTTTATTTGCCTATGTCATCATATCACACATGTAGAGAGTCTCACACTTAAGGAAATAGTAGTTGTTGAATAACATACAAGTGAGATGACCCATATATATGTTCTAAAGATTTTGGTTGAAGATGTGGTGTTCATCTGTGTTCATCTTATTTTTGTGGTTTTTCTTAGGCTTATGCAATGATATAACCCAATGTAGGCTCCAATGGAAGTCTCAACATTATGATGATTTATTTTGTTAATTTAGGGTGTCATTTGTATAATTTTTTTATCATAAATTTTAGATTTTGGATTTCATTCGATTAAAAAAAATTAGACTTTGGATTGCATTTGTTAATTGATGTGTAACATGTACGATGGCTTGTTTAAAATCATTAATTAGGAAGAGCATAGGAAGATGTCGTGTGTACTTTATAAATTTTGCAAGCCATTTGTTTATTATATAGACATTGCTTGACTTCCTTTTTACAGACTTATTATATTTTGTTTAATGAACCAGAATTTCTTAATAATGATCCAACAACTTTTTTTCGTTTAATCCTGCCAATACGAGTTTTAAGAACATATTTTTCTAGAGTTTAAGAAATTAATTTTATTCGTAAGACTTCAAGAGTATATAATATTGGTGGCTTTAATTAAATAATATATAAAAATAAATATCAAATTAATAGATTTAAGTTACTAAATTTTAAATACTTAAATATTAATTAAATAATTTGTATTATGAATTAAGAATATCATTTTATGTCATTTACATTTATGAGCTAATTGAATCACTAATTTTACGAAAACACTCTAACTAGCTTATTAGCTATTAGTCACCAGCCTCAACCATCTCATATAAGTTATTAGTTAACATATCAGTTATCCGCTATTCTACCAGACAAAACTTTAATATATATCTCAAATTTCGTTTTTAATCCTCCAAAAAATTTCAGCAAGTTTTAGTCCCAAATGTTTTTAAAATCTCGGGACGGAACAAACATTGAACGGTATTTTGCATATAAAATAAAAATTTATTTAATAGAAACACTACATTAATTTTGATATTTTGAAAATAGTCATGAGTTTTCAAAATTTTATCATATCGGTTTTCTTATATTCTTGTACATAAAAAATTGTTTTCGCATATATAAGCAAATAAAATCTATAACTAACGTGATTCAACTATTTAACAAAATATAAGCAAATAAAATTTATAATTGACGCGGTTCAACTATTTAACAAATTTTGTATATATAAGAGAAACATATTTAATAGAAACATTACATTAATACTGCTAATTTTCATTTCATATCTTTAAACATTTGACAATATTAACAATCTAATTATTTTTTATATAATTACCGTAATGTTACTGACTCGTGTGAAAACACAAGTCTTTTACTAATCACTATTATTTTTATCATCATACGGGATTTAAAACTTAAACACAGTAATATAAACATTATTAATGTGCATGCTCTATTTTCTATTTTATGTGAGACTCCCACACTCTATTTTCTCAATTCACACCACACTAGCTCAAAGTCTTATGACTTGGTGTTTTTAATGTTTCAACCTTTCGATTTCCTTCAAACTTCACATCAATGTTCCAACAATATCACCTTCACCTTCTAAGATTATTTTAATCTTCAAAATTTGGACGAAGGGAAGCCTTGAAGGATTTGTGGTCTATATGGTGATTGGTTATGGCATCAAAGCCAACTTATCTTCACATTAAAAAAAAAGCCAATTTATCTTGAAGTTTCTTAGGGCATTGAGTCTGTTTGGCAGTGTTGTTGAGCTTGTAAGTAAGAGATAGCTTATATCTACTCTTTGGAGGGCTTTCAAGTCATCTCATAATAAGGTTCATGGATTACACTTTTGTTTTGAAAGATGTTTCATGGATTACACCTAACTCTTGAATGTGTTCCATGTATCAAATCGATCTATTTCTGTTTTTTTAGGATTACTAATGCACTGTTATTAATTAGAAATTTATACAACTCACCAGAAGAGGGAAATTTTTTAACACACACGTAGGACTTGAGTATCTTTCGTGTATTAAGTAACTCAAAGTGTGAATACGTTTTTATATGTTTTGTAAAGATAATTTAGAACTAATATAAAAACATAATATGATATCATAAATGAAATGGAAATTTTTCTTAATACCCAAAAGCAAAATAATTATAAATTAAAGGACAAAAGACATATTTAAACCTAAAAAAGTAAATGGTGTACATTATTGTTGAATAATGCTCTGTAGACGCCGATTTCGACTACACCTTTGGTGTTCAAAATGAGGGAAAGACATAAATCATCATTGACGGGCATCTTGCAACACAAGGCAGTTATAAAACATGCTGTCATTCTGACCAAGTGAGTAACAAGGATCACCAAACCAGTAGACGCCATAATAGGTGATTAAAATTAAAATCCATTGAAAAACATAGGTAGTCACAAAGATAGGAAAAAATAATGTTGGACCAAAGAACTGAAGCTTCTTAACCAACGCAGATCTTAAAGGATGTCCTTCAGGAACAGATAGTCCCAAAATGAAAGCTCCTAAGATAAATTCTTGATCTATCTTATAATACCTAAAGCAAAAACCATTGAAATGATAACATAAACATACCCATCTTTCATAGGTCTTCCTTCTGATGTATGTTTAATGATCCAAATCATTATTGGCCAACACATTAATGGAATTAATATAGCAACTGATAAAAGTGAAAACCAGTTTCTTAACATCACTGTCATACTAGGATTACTCATAATAGCAATGATATGGATGTAACTGTTGTTCTCAGTGTGTTATTAACCAAAGTTATGGACAAAGCTAATCTATCAAGTTCAGAGTTTTGGATTTGAAGTTCATTCACGAGTGAAGCAATAACTGCAACTGAACTTATACTATGAGATACAAATGCCACATAAATTCCATGGCTGGATTGCTCAACAATTTTTACTTTTTCAGGGTGTAGTATATTAGTGGTGCAAAGCCAACAGATAATGGTACACCTAATCTAATTATTGAAATTGTCCATACTCTCTTTTCTGTCCTTGTTGAAATTCATTTGTACACCGTTTATGAAAATGAAGAGTTACAAAACCATGTGATGAAATTGTTGAAATTACATCATAAGTTCCATATGAGAACAACACAATTATATATTTGTCCAATGTCAATACTCGCTTTGTTCCACAATTTTTGACTTCTTTGTAAAAAAAACAAAAATCTAAAATTATTGTAACTTTCAATTTTAGGGTAATATTAATTACATTTTTTCAATTGTAGTCTCTAATTAATACTACATACCTTTCTTCCAATTCAATTTTTTATACTTTACATAATAATAAATATATTAATACTTAACAAGGTTAAGTTCGTAAAAGTATTATTTTGGAATATAAGGAGTACTGAATTTCAAATAAAAATTATGGACGGAAAAAATGAAGAGTATTAAATTTCCATAGCTTAGCAACAAAATAAGAGACAAAATCTAATTTTTCTAACAGTGTAATGAACAAGCAAGAGAAACAATAGTAAACAAAATAGTATATGTTGCTATGAGATATTCACATCAACCCTAATTTATTCGGATTTCGATTGTATGCATTCATAATCATATGACTGCATGCAATCAACTACATGAAGATCGGAGGGATTAGATTTCAAGCTCGTATTTTAAATTTAAAAAAAATCAAAATTTACATGTAAATTTAGATTGTCTTATTCTAAATGTGGCTGACTACATGTGTCACACTGCACACAATCCAAATTATGATATTATGTATTTTTTTTTTAAATATGTAAATGGAAATTGGAATTACTTATAATCATTTGTGAAATAAACTAAGGGAGTCTCAGTGATTTGAGGAAGAAATTGCATATTTGGGTGAGTATGAAAATGAAGACCAATTGTAACTCAAACATAGGCAAGAAATATGAAAGTTGTTGTTCCCACTTTAAAGAATGCTAAGAAACACCGTGTATTTACCAAAATAACTCAATCGGTGGTTAACTATCGCTGGATGTCTTTCGGCGGTAGTTAACTACCGTCGGATTCTAATTCAATGGCAGTTAGCTGTCGTGGCCATTTTGTGCTTATAATTACCATAACTTCACATTTTTTTTTATCTTAATGTGATGCAAAATCAATAAATGAGTGAACAAAAACGATAAAAATGATATGTGATTAAAATGAAAAAGTTAAAAACAACAAAAAAAATAATTAGATTTGGCACATAACTTATTTATGCCTTTTTTTTGTTTTTAAGAGGAGTAGTGATGTTGGAGAAGGTTGTCATAACATTGTATGTTTGAACACCTTCTCCAACATCACCACACATCTTATAAACTGCTTACGCCTCTATATTCAAAACAAAAAAATAATTAAGAAGTAGGAAGTGTTTAGGTTGGTGATTTTTTTGTTTAGTTTTTAAGAGGAGTGGTGATGAAAGGGAATGTGTTCGAACCATTGTTCGAACCATTGTTCGAACACCTTCACTCTCATCACCACGCATCTTATAAACTGTAGATGTGTTGAGTGTGGAAACA